>MU604035.1:32246-58180 GCA_025201845.1 Martensiomyces pterosporus | reverse complement strand
CTTTAGGCACATCCTCAGCGGCCTCCGCGAGCATGGCTTCACGCCAGCAAGGTTCGTGCGGCCAGCCCCCAAGGACGACGACGAGCAGCCGCTACTCAAGCGGCTACTAATGGCCGCCGACATGAAGGCAGCAAAGCGCCAGCGCAGAGGCGATGTGCATCCACAGCCTTGACAACGACTATCCGGAACGATTATCGTCGTTTCCAACCTGCACCAACTGCTTCCCATGTAGAAGCAGTGGGGTGCACAAGATGCTGTGCATGCCCAGATGTGTGCCTTCATCATTCCAAGGTCGGCAAAGTGGACCGATTTCGAGTAATGGGCGGCCTGATCTAGGCTCATCTTCGATGGTATAGTTCTTGGCATGGAAGCGCTGTACCCACCTATTTACTGTTGTTAACGAAGGCGGGTTCTTGCGTATGTTGATCCTCAACTCCACATGGATCTCTGTCCCCGTCTTCCCTGTTGAGTACAGATACAAGATGATTGTGCGAATTTGGGCTCTCGAGTATTCGATTTTTTCCATGGGTTCGGAGGAAATTTTTGGAAAGAAAACTTACAAAAGCGAGGATAAAATAACGAGAAGAGATGCAGACCTCAAACAACCTTCAATAGAAATGCTGTAGTCCTCAGAAGATAAGGAAAAAAATTTCAAACCCTGCGGTAGATCTAGACCAGCCCGGCTCAGTACATTGTGAAAGGCCTGTATATGAAGATGATGGCTGTTGGGTGCGGGTTTAGACTTGTCTGGCATAGAGCGACGAGATGGTCGACCAGGCATCGCGCGCCTGATCCCCGACGATGCTGTCCATGGTATCTTCAATGATCGCACCAGCCTCCTCGTCGGTTGTGGCGTTTGCTAGAGCGCGTGCTCCATCGCCGACGGCCTGCCAGTCCTCCTCGATGCTGTTGATTTGGAACTCCATCTTGTCTCTCTGGAGCTCCAGGTCGTTGATGTCGTGCTGCGCCTGCCTGACTTTCTCTTCGAGCCCTTCGTACTCGGCGTTGTCTGGGATGATTGGGAATGTGGATTCCAGATCGGCAGGTAGCGAATTGGTGCTAAGCAGCGCTTCAAGGCTCGCCGCTGCGTCATCGGGATCTGAGCCGCTGGTTTCAAGGAGTTCATTGGCGGCATGCGGGGTGCTGGCGTCCATGTGCATTTCGATATGCTCTCGGAGCTGGACGTTCTCAATGAGCAGCTCTGATGCATCAGGCTGAGCTGAGAGTGCTGCTTGTAGCGCTGTGATCTCCTCGCGCAAAGCGCTGTTTTCGGTATTCGAGATATAAGCAGCAGACGAGTTCTGTCGGAGAGCCTCGTTCTCTATCTTTTTCAGCTTCAGCACCATCTTTTGCTGCAGGGCCTGTTGCTTGTGTCTATCCAGCGAGCACTTGAGCTCGAATATAATTGTGAGATACCTTGCCTTTTGGCGCTCGGACTCTTTGAGTTTCCGCAGAGCGAGGACAAGCAAGAACTGCGTTGTGCGATGCTCCTTCAGCGCCAGACTGCTGGCACTGCCATCGGCTGTCAGCGACTCTGCGATTGCCGGCAGTCCTGACGGCGTAGTGTTGTCGGCAGAGGGCGTCAGCGGCGTGTCGATGCCGCCCAGGCCAGTGCCTGTAATCATGGCCTTTAGCTGGGATATTTGCAGCTTTAGCTTGTGGATCTCTGCCTGGAGCTGCGGCACATTGCCCTGCATGTCCTGGTTGACCACTGCTTTGTTTCGGATCATCTTTGCGCGCTGTGCAAACCTAAGCGTGCTCACAGTCTCGACATCGTTGCTCATCGCTGGGCTGACGTTTGCAATGATGAAGGTGACCGAATTGCCGCCCAGGGAGTCGCGCAGGAGAAAGGTTAGCTTGCTGTCGCGGTAGTTGACATGCCGCGACTTGCCACTGTTGACATCCACAAGGGCATTGATTACTTTCCCCAGAGCCGAGAGACTTTTGTTGATGTTGGCTGCCTCCTTGAGCCGCAGCCCACTGGTGTTTGCCAGTTTCTGCCGCTCCGAGCCCGCAAGGTCGACCAGGTTGAACCTAGACTCCCGGATCTCGGTCAGCCCCGAGTCCATCTGCTTCAGCGACTGAATGACCAGCATCAGCACCGAGTGCGACCGGCTGCTCTCCCTGTTCATGGACGTGGCACTAACATGTCTGTTCATGGCGCCACGCACAAACACGTCGTATGCCTCGTTGGGGTCCTGCACCGTCTCCTCAGTGACGTTGTCGATGAATATGCCCTTTTTGATATCCTCGCGCAGGGCACACATCCGCACGGCTGGGTCGAGCAGGTCGTAGATTGTCTCGTTGTAGATCTCAATATACGATGCCTTGCACAGGTATTTTATCCGGCCGTCGGACCGTGTCTCCTCTTCGGCTATGCGTGCAAACAGATGCTCGAAGCACCGGGGGATGATGCCGCGGAGCTCGTCGTCGGGGCCTGTGAACTCGTCGCGCGCGCCTTGCATGGTGAATGTCTTGCCACTGCCGGTCTGTCCATAGGCAAATATTGTTCCATTGTAGCCCTGCATGCATTGCTCCACGGCGCGCTTTCCAACCGCCTCAAACACTCTTTCCTATTAAAAAAAAATCACTGGGCATGCGGAAGGTGCGTGTTAGGGCAGTGCTAGAATGAAATGGCGTGTGCCTGTACTTTGCTGCTTGCTGTTGGCACCAACCTGTGTGCAGTCCTCCGTGCCCACAAAGTCGAAGGAAAAGTTCTCTGTGCGCTGCGAGGGTATGGAAACGGTGTTCTCGGAGAGCAGGCGCACTGCCGACTCTGTGGTACGTTCCCTGCTGTACTCGTCGTCGGACAGCGGCCGAATTCGTAAAAAGACCTGGATATTATCCATTGGTGGAACAAGGCGGTATCCAGAAAATGCGAAATAATAACGGCGACCAAAGGAGAGGAAAGAGAAGGAAAGGGAAGGGAAGAGAGTTTGCAGACAATGCTGCTTGTTAGAGCCAGAGCAAAGCGATTTATTTGCACATGGAGTGCTGTTTTTTGGTGTCGAATAGCCAAAACAAGTGGAGGCTGGATCTTTCAGATTTTCAGGCGAGCGGTTCGGCGAAGTGCAAGAGCAGCTGCATGGCACGCCGCTCCTCGCGACTCTACCCGAATTGCGGGTAACAGCACAAGAGGGCTGTGTGTGCAGCGTCTTTGGTCGCTTGAGCTATTCTGTCAAGCTGCGTGTGGACATTGGATGCGAGCAGGAGGCCGAGCGAGAAGCCTCCGCCGCACCCGCCCAGTCCCAAGCCATGGGCCACAGCGGAAGCAGCCCACGGGACATGCATGCCTTGGCTGGGCACCCTCTTGGCTGGGCATCTTCTTGGCTGGGCACCAGGTGCGCTCGCACGCCCTCCATTGCTGGCAGTCTGCCAAGAGCGGCCAGGTGATCAAGCTAGTCCGCATGGAGCCACTGCTCTTAATGAACAAGGGCGCGAGCCAATGTGGGTGCATCGGCTGGTCTCATGTGGCTCCGTTTAAGCGCCATTTCTTCACACACCTTTACTCGTGCGTCACACGTTTTGGGCAACACAGCAGACACGCACCCGCCGCTGCCTTGGCCTCCAGCTCTCTCTTTTCCTTTGCGTTTCTTCGCTCATTTCCCCCCTTCTCTTGCCGCTATTTTTTCTTTTGTGCCTGCCTTTCTGTTTAGAGCGCACTGACACCATGCCAGTTGGAGACAAGGACGATGCCAAAAAGTCGAGCAAGCGCCAGTCAATGTCCCACACCATACGCAAGTCGCTCAAGACCGAGTGGCCCACCTTCTCTGCCCCCTCCAGTCGGCGCAACTCTGTGCACCTGAGCAGAGACATGACGCGGTCAAAGTCGCCACAGCCACTCCAGACCCCCTCCTCACCCACACGAGAAAGCAGGGCGCCCTCCCGCAAGCCGTCGCATGGAGAGAAGGCACGCAGTCTGGCAGAGCTCCTGAAGCCAACCACGGCTGGCGGAGAGGAGATGACAAGAAGGACGGTGCCAGCAGAGGACGAGGACAAGAACTGGTGGTGGTCGGCGGGCTGGAAACGGCCGCACAGGTTCCACGCGCGTAGAATGCTGAGGAAGATCGGCGGCGTTGCATCGCCCAGCGAGTCGTCTGACCACCGCTTGAGGTCGCCATTCTCCCTACACCTTGACTCAAGCGACTATCCACAGAGCGACGACCCCTCGACGGGCCAAAGTGCGGTGGAGAGGAAGAAGAAAATCGACACTGTGTATAAGAGCGCGCTTGGCTTGGCCCGCCAGCTGGGCACGTCGCCGATCAACCGCATTGAGGCTGCCAACTTCCTCTCCCACTCGGGCTGGGACGCCGATGCGGCGCTGAGGAGGATACAGATCCTTCTGTGCACGCGTGATGGCATACTGTATGACATCAACCCGCGCATCCAGATGTGTGGTGCTGTGAACTCTCATGCAACTACATGCTACATAGACAGCCTGCTGATGGCCCTGTTCGGAGCCCAGAACTCGTGCGACGGCTTGCTGTATATGCGCGACCTGGGCTCCGAAAGGGCCAACGAGCTTCAGGCCATGTGTCGGTTGATGGTTAATTTCATCCGCGCTGGCGAGCTTATCGACGCAAATCTGGCCGAAGAGATGCGGAGTGCGCTGATCCGCTGTGGCTGGATGTGCGATGTGGACGGCAAGCCACCGTACAACAGGTGCACGCAGCAGGACGCTAACGAGCTGTACCTGTTTTTGATGGAGAAGCTGCAGATGCCGTACCTCCCAATGGAGGTGCGCATGGTGCATGGCGCCGACCATGATGATGCCGACAACCGCATGGTGACCCAGCGCGTGCTCGAGCTGTCGTTCCCCGATGATGGCAGCGATTCCACAGATGGCAGCGTGTCGAGTACAGCGAGGCTACCGAGCACGAATCCCTTTGCCAGCCGCACCGCCGAGAAGCCGCTGCTGCTCCAAGCGATGCTGGAAACGTACTTTTTCGACAACCGCGTCGAGCACCTAGAGCGTATCCTCAAGAGCCGGCTGAGTGGCGGCGAGGAGAAATCCACAAAGGTGCATACCAACGCATGGTCGTTCCTTTCGATGTACCCGTTCTACACACCGCAGAACGAGCTTGGCGACATCACTGCTGCCAAGCTGGCAGCCGAGTACCCAGAGGGTGCGCCGCTTATCTTGCCACTGCTGATCAAGAGGTACAGCGTGGACAGCAGGGGCGCAGTGCACCGCACTAGGAGGCGCGTCATCATACCAATGGTGCTCGATGTCACAAACATCATCAGCACTGGTGATGAGGGGCTCAGGGGCTTTGAGGACGAAAAGGCTGGAGGCAGCAGTGCAGGTGGCAGCGAGTCAGCTGCGCGTGGGAAGCAGCCGGTGGCAACGAACAGGCGGCAATCCACCGGCGGCGCCAACTCCAGCCTGCCGCCTCCTTATCCTAGCCGCATACAGTACCGGCTGGTTTTGCGGTCAGCCATCTGCCACAAGGGAACAACCACCAGCTCCGGCCATTACATCTCGTTCTGCACAAGGCTGCGGTTGGCACGCCCAGGCGAGGTCAGAAAGCCGCTGCACACTCACTTGCCAAAGCCAGGCGATGGCTCGCATGCTGCAGCCAGCACTTCAGGCAAAGCCGAGTCCGACCCAGTGTCTGATCTTCTTGTGCCAAACAGCATTTCAAAGTTCCACACGCTGACAATCAGCACGTTGCGCGAGAGGCGCGGACACACGTTCTCGGTTGGTGGTGGCAGCAGCCTTGGCCTGGCGAGCGCAGGCGTGTTGGCTGGGCCCAGACCTAGACTGCCGCCAAGGGACGCGTTTAGGAGCCGTAGGAGGCACTCGTGGCCGTCGTTCGCGGTGGATACCCAATCTACCGACGCATTCTTCAGAATGCTGGCGCACCGCAATGTGAGAGAGAGCAGAGAACCGTCGGAATCGGGGTCTGGAGCGTCGACGCCGACGCCATCGATGTACGACATCAATATCCACGGCACGGCTGATGACTGGGCAAACTACGCAATGACTATGAATCTCGATACCAGCGACCTGTCGCGGCCGTCGCACGACGACAAGCCAGCAGCAGCGCAGCTCTTGGCCCTGCCCGACTCGCAGAAGCAGAGCGCTATCCCGGCTGGCAGCCACAATGCACCAGAGCCAGGACCTCGGGCTGGCCAGATCGCCGAATCGATTGCAATCCCAGTTCCACAGCCCGAGGAATGTGCGGCGCCATCTGATGGCCTGCCTGTGCCGCCCAGAGAGCCGCCACCGTATGTGCAGTCCGAGCCTGGGCCCGGCGATGGTGCAGCACCAACGATTGGCGAGTTCCTGCGGTTCGACGATATGGACATCAGCCATAGCCGCATGCAGTATTTTTCGACCAGCGAAGGCGGGCGGCAGTGCATGGACGAGATTTCGCGGGATGGGTACATGCTGTTCTACGCCCTGCAAAGGGTCGAGCTGCCTGACTACGGAGGCGACACCGCGGACGAGTCGCCGAGCGAGCGCGAGGGGCAGGGAAGAGAGGAGGGGTGCAGCTCGCCGCACGCCATGGAGGAGCTGTCAAGTGCGCTGCAGAAGGACGAGCACGACATGAGCGCCAAGCGCGCCATCGATGCCATCATGCGCAGCAGTGGCGCAGCAGCAGCGCAGAGCAGCACGGGCGACCCGGCGGGCTTTGTGCTGGCAGACTACAGGGACGACGGCCAGGCGTTTGAGGACATGGCGATGAGGTGGCAGAACATCCGGCTGAGCGAGCTGGCCTCGCCCGTGGGGCCGCTTGACGCCAGCGACAGGCCGTCGCCGTTTGCAAGGACAAGGTCCAAGGCCCAGCTGAAAGAAAGGGGGCAGGGGGCGGACAGGCACGGGGACAGGCGCTCAAGGGCCAGCAAAAAGCCCCACAGCCACCACAATTCGGAGCAGTGCACAGTGATGTGATTTTGCAAGGGGAAAACAGTTCATGCACAGAATGTGGCGATCCCTGGCCGCAGCAGCACCAAGCACTATGATTTCCTGCGTGAGAACTGAGTTTGGGGGACGCAATCTAGCTGGGCGGAGGCAGCCCCCCCCCATTTGCAGCCGCGCGGCCTGCTGCCTTCCTGCGCTGGCGCCGGTAGTAGCACAGGCTTTGTGCTGGCTCCGTGGCTGCAGCAAGCGAGCTGGCGCTGGTGCAGGTCCATGCTCGGCCCCGCCAGAGGCCTGCGTTCCAGGTGCACGCGCATGTGGTTGATTTCTACAAGAGGGGTGCTGATTTCTCCAGCGCGACCGACGCAGGCGCATGCGAAACGAAAGAGGGGAAAATCAGGCCCAACGCAGAATATGCAATGGCAAAAACCGGCAAATACGGCATATGAATCATGTCGGGCTTTGCTCTCCACTCGAGCAGAATATTCTGTGCAGCAGCGCAGGAGCAGCCAATGGATGGGCGGCAGCTGTCGCATTCCAGCCAGTAGCCAGCCTTGGCATTTGTAAGCACTTGCTCGCCTGCCTGCCCTCTTTTAAGAGAACCGCAGCGGCCGCGTCCCATGCCCAAATTACTTCCTTTTCCACCTTCTATCCTACACCAGAACTTTTCCTCGCTCGCTTTTTTTGCTAATAGCCCTCACAGCCACCTACTTCTAGCCCAAGCTACTCCAGGCCATTCTATCTCTCCTCTGTGCCAACAGCCCCGCTCTTTCTTGCCTCTTGAACAACTGCGCTATCTTTCAGCAACCCAAGCCAGAAGCCGCAGCTCAGCCATCCCTCTATCTATTAGCTCAGCTGAAAACAACCGCAATCCCACTCAGCTTCTCTTCTATTCTATTCTCCTATTGAACTTGGAGCCGACCAGTCAGCAGCCACACACCGGTCAGCAGCGCAGCCCAAGTCAACCCCAGCGAGTCCCTCCACCTCTGCTCTGATACCGTACCGAGGAAACACCGCAGCAACCGAACAAGGGAACTGCAACTCGCTACCTTATCGCAGCAGCCGCCGTGTTATTTGTATTTCTCTGTCTTGCGCAATAACCTCGTCCAGCAGGTTATTGGTCAGTAAGCGTAAGGCCGAGCAAACGCGAGTGCTGTCACAGCAATCGAGCCAAATCCGCCCGCCTTCGTAGCCTTCAACGCCCTAACCGTCGAAGCCGTGTCGTCGTTACAGCAGCCACCACTTTCTTCAACCCAACAGAACCAAGTCGTGACTCGCATACCAGCAACCACTCCCCTTATTACCTCTATTAACACCACCATTCCACCAGTCTACGAGACCAACAGCGCACGCAGCTCTATTGAAAATGAACTTCACCGCACCCTTCAACACTCACACTTTGACAAGCGTGTCTTCTTTTCGCGTGGCCCAGGCCCTGAGGACCACGGAACAGCCTGGCAGGAGCCATTCGGCTCCCGAGATTCGTTTGGAGGGCTCACCGACGCCTCAGAGTCTCCCCGCCAGCAGCAGCAGTCAGTAAATGACGACGCCCTCACCGCGCTCCTCATGACTGCTGCCGCCGACGGGCCCACTGCCAACTCGTACCAATCTGCCGACTCGGACAACGACTACCTGACCTTCACCACCAACTCTTGCTCGTATAGCAGCACCAGCACCGCCGGCGCCAATGGCCCGGGCGATGCTCTGTTTGACTCGTTTGTTGCCTCAGAGTTCTACAGCCCCGACCAGCAGCTCAAGCTGGAGTCGGAGCGCCGCGCTTCGGCGCCGGCCCTGCGCCACGCCAACACATACCCCATGCTCGCCGCCTCGGCATCTGCCTCGGCCTCGGCCTCCTCGTCCAAGACTGCTGCTCCGGGCGGCTTCCTCCACCCCTCGGACGTCTTCACCACGCCTGTGCTGACTGACTTGCACAGCCTGAGCGCCATCACGGCGTCGATCTCGTCGGCGTCGCTGCCCACCACGCCTGCTCTGCCGCTGGGCTTGTTCAGCGGCCCGGCCACCGCCCCGCTGCGCCCCATCTCGTACAGCGAGCTCCCTGGCCTTGACAGCACCACGCCTGCCGACCTCCTGCTCAGCGCGTTTGAGAGCTACCTCAACACGCCCGTCAATGCCACCAACATTGCGTCGCCCAGCGTGGTGCCTGCACAGAAGGCCATGCGTGGCGAGGCGCCCCTGTTTGCCCCGCTCGACGAAATCAAGAGCAAGGGCGCTCTGGCTGCCCTGCTCGACACCCCTGTGCCCGGCTCTGTCGCCACGGCTGTGAACACCCCTATGGTCGCGGACAGCGCGGAGGACGTGCTTGAGCAGTTTGCCACAGCGGACCCCAGGCTGCGCCAGAACCTGGTGCACGCGCTCGTGGACCTCATCAAGCCCGCCACTGCCTACCAGTCCGTGGGCGCCTCCTCGTCGGCCTCGCTGGTGTCGTCGGCTTCAGCGCCCCAGCTCTCGGCGCTGGCCCACAGCTCGCAGGAGCGTGCCTCGAGCCGGACCTCCGGCGAAGCGCCGCTCATCGACTCGCTGCTGGGGCTCCTCAGCCCGCCGGTTGCCGACGTGGCGACCCCTGCGCTGATGGACACCGCATCGCCCGCGCTCCTGGAGCTCCTGTCGCCCGCCATGCCCGCTGTGATGGCGCCCGAGGATGTGTTCAAGACCCCTCGCCTGCCCACCATCAGCGAGGAGGACGACGACGACGACATGCCGCTGGCGGAGACCGTCCGTGGCGCCATTCGCCCTGTGCTCACCAGCCTTGTGTCCAAGCTGGCGCCGGCGCCTGCAAAGCCCGCTGGCAGCAAGCGCAAGCACATGGACGACGACGAGGACGACGACGACGAGCAGCCGCAGGGCAAGCGGTTCCACTGCGACATCTGCAACCGCGGCTTCTCGCGCCAGTACAACATGCGCACGCACAAGCTCACCCACGACCCCAGCTCGAACGCTGCCAGGCCGTTCAACTGCAGCCACTGCCACCGCACCTTCACGCGCAAGCACGACCTGACCAGGCACCAGGTTCTGCACGACGACTCGAATGCGTTCAAGTGCTCGATCTGCAGCCGTGGCTTCGCTCGCCTGGACGTGCTGGAGCGCCATGCCCGCGCAGTCCACAAGAGCGAGTGAGCCCGTCCGGCATCTATTTCTTAGCCCCCCTTTCCTTCTTTCCACGGTCCAGCCTCTGCTGTCCCGCCTTCTCTTTTGCTATTCCTGCTGCTGCGCACGCGCCCGCCGACGCTGCACTGCACCCCCTCTCCCAGCACTTTCCCCTCCACCCCCGCCCCGTGGTGTGCTGGCGGGCCCTGTGCAGCAGCAGCAGCCCTGGTATTTCATACTCTGTGCTGTCTCCAAATGCAACCACAAAAATAAAACAAGTCTATCTGGCACCAGCAGGCACGCTGCCTTGTATGCGTGCACAGGATGTGCATTCAAGCAAAGCGTGCATGAAATGTGCAAATAGTGTGCCCTTGAATGTGTGGGCTGACTGGGCAGTGGCGGCGGCAGACGAAATGAGGTTGGAAATCCTCCTTGCCGGATTGTGTTTGTTTTGTTCTTTCTCAGGGACAACCGGGTGCAGCGAAGCACCGCCATTGTTGCGTGCTGGTGACGACGGCAGATCCCCTCTCTTCCCTCCGTCCTTTCTGTCCTTCTATTCCCTGTCTTCGCCGCTCCTCTTGCACAGCCCAGGCTATACTCCTGCTCTCCCCATTACTGTCTTGAGAGGCTCTTTTGTTAACCGTTCTTGTATCACCTGCCCAGCCCAAGCTACTGACTTTCCTGCTATTGTTTCACCATGGCTTCAAGCAGAGGCCAAAACAGCCAGCTGCAGCAGAAACAGGCTACTGCTCCTGCTGCCAGTGCCGGTGCCGGTGCCAGCGCAAGCGATGGCTTGCGTAGCCGCCGCCGCGCCGGAGCTGGATTCAACACCGGCAGAACCCTGCAGTCCTCTGTATCGCCAAGCTACCGCCGCCGTAGCACGGCAGCCAGCGGCGCGCGCTTCGGCTTTGGCGACAGCCTGGCGCGCACGTCTGTCCAAGCGCACCTCCGCGGGCTGCAGGAGGCCGCCTCAGGCGACAACGATGCCGCCAGCGTGGACTACGGGAACCTGGACGAGCTCTTTACCGAGGCTGAGCCCGCACCCGTTGTTTCCCGCGTGAACACCGAGACCTTGGCGACCGCCAAGCTCAATGCGCTCTCGGCCCAGCGCGCCGATGCATACGGCAACATCCAGGCGACGCCCACGCTGAGGCAGATGATTGGGTTCTACCTGGACACCAGCGCGGCCGGCAGGCGCTGGGACCAGGTGGATGCGCTCCTCAACACGGCGATTGCCGTGCTGCATGTGTACAACACCACACGTGTCAAGAGGGACCAACTGGGCGTGCCCTACTCGTCGCTGGTGGCCGAGGCTGTGCTCAGTGGCCTCCTCCTGGTGCAGTTCGCTCCGCGCTACTTCCTCGCACCCGACCCACTCGAGTACCTGCGCAGCCTGTTCTCCGTGATCACCCTGATCACAGCGCTCACACCCATTGCCGTCGTCATCAACATCCACTACGACGACTCCATCTACAAAACGTTCATGTCTGCTGGCGCGTGGGTGTTCCTCTACCCGGTCATCTTCTGGCGCCTGCAGCCGGCCCTCCTGCGGTGCCTTGTGCCCATCAAGAACATCTACCACATGTCGCCGATGACGCGCAATGTGCTGCGTGCCCTGACCACGGTGTTCACCACGGTGCTGGCCATCACCGTGCTGACGCATATCATGGTGTACATACAGAACAAGAGCAAGAATCAGGAGATCCAGGGATTCGACGAGGCATTCTTCTTCATTGCTGTGTCGGCCATCACGGGTCTCAGCTCCGACATCGAGCCCGACACCTGGTTCACGCGCGGAATCGTGCTCTTTGTCATGTTCATTGGCATCTTCTGGCTGCCGCCCAGAGTGTCGGAGATGCTCAGCCTGTGGCAGGACCGCAGCCCGTGGCCGTCGCGGTTCGTGGCCGAGACGAACCAGTCCCACGTCCTGCTGATTGGCGACCTCGAGTACACCATGCTGTTTGAGTTCCTCCGCGAGTTCTTCTGCGAGGACCACGGCGTGAGAACAGTCAACACCGTGGTGGTTGTGATGAGCGAGAAGAGCCCCGGAAAGGAGGTCACCGAGCTGCTGAGCGACCCGTCGTACGTCAACCGCGTCAAGTTCGTGCTGGGCAGCGCCACGTCGTTCTCCCAGCTCTCGAGCGTGCAGGCCGACAAGGCCCAGGCGATCTTCCTCCTCAGCTCCAAGGCCGCCGGCGCCAGCGCCGCAAAGGAGGACGCCGCAAAGGTGATGATTGCCCTTGCCGTGCGCAAGTACCTGCGCAGCCACGGCGACGCCAAGCGGCCCGTGCCCATCTACGCGCAGGTTCTGCTGCCCGAGACAACCCTGCACCTGGAGTACCTGACGGACCACGTGATTTGCGTCGAGGAGCTGCGTCTGGGCCTGCTGGCGCAGAGCGTCATGGTGCCTGGATTTGCGTCGCTGCTGCAGCTCCTGACCACGTCGATCCCCGACAACACAACAGACCAGCTGGTGCATGCCGCCGAGAGGAGCAGGCAGAAGTGGCTGGCCGAGTATGCCGGAAGCATGAGCCACGAGATCTATGCCACGAGGATCTCGTCGATATTCAACGGCGTCAAGTTCAGGAAGGCCGCGCAGGCCATCTTCCAGCGCACCGGCGCCACCCTTTTTGCCATCCGTGTGCCGGAGAGAACGGAGGACGGCGAGAGCCTTGGGGGCGAGGGCCAGATCATCATCAACCCTGTGGACTACGAGCTCAAGGGCGACGAGCTGGGCTTTGTGATCACCAGCAACTCGCTCGTCTCCACCGAGATTGCGTACCTGGCCGAGGCTGCGGCGGTCACTGTTGAGGGCGAGGGGGATGAGGATGCCAACGCCGGTGACTCGGAGACCGCGCCCCTTATCCCTGGCATTGCCGTCAGTGCGCCCAGTGGCGGCAAGGACGACGAGGGAGGAAAGCGCGGCCTGGCGGGAAGCCCGCTGCAAAAGACCATTGCACAAACCGAGGCTCAGCTCAAGTCGAAGGTGCCGTTTGGAATGAATGTCATGGACACGCTGGTCGTCTCGGACGCTCCCCCGTCGGCCAACGACGATGCTGCCAGCATTGACTCCAAGACAGACGACACCACGGATGACGAGGATGCAAATGCTGCTCTGCACGACGACCTTATCGACCTCGACGAGGATGCGGAGAAGGACGCTCATCTGGAGCATGAGGCCTTGGGCGCTGGCGAGGCTGGCCTGGCGCCGGAGCTGGCCAGAATCACCGTGGACTCGGATGAGGCGGCTGCCACCAGCAGCAAGGGCAAAGGAAAGGACAAGGATGCAGGCGACGCCAAGGACACGGCCGAGCAAGGGTCGGAGCCCGCGGCTGGCGGCGTCAAGCACATGCAGCGCGCACCCCTCCTGTTCGACCCCAAGCTGCAGAAGCAGCTTGACACCGAGCCATCTGCAGCCAAGCCCTCTGCCGAAGGCACCGGTGCTGCTCCTGCCGATGGCGCAGCGCAAGCCAAGCAGCCTGCACCTGAGGGTGGGCTGGCTGCTACTCAGAAGGTCGCCTCTGGAATCTTTGGCTCGTCGGCAGCCACCCTGATCCCCAAGCCCGCGGCCACGACTGCACCGCCAACTCCAGTCAAGCCCACGGCCGATGGCCTGCCCGGAGACCTCTCCGGCCACCTCGTCGTGTGCGACACCAGCGGCCAGTTCCCAAGCAACATCATCTACCTGGTCAGCTGCATCCGCGCAGCCGCTCCATCCGAGGTCACGGCCATTGCCGAGGGGTGTGACGACAATGCTGACGGACGCAAGGAGGCCAGGAAGCCCGAGAACCGCTTCGCTTCGCTCTACGAGCAGATCTCGCGCAGCTACAACCTCGCCCCCGCGCCCAAGGCGCAGGAGGAGCAGGAGCAGGAGAGCAAGGCAGGCGGCAAGAGCTCGTTCTTGAACACGCTGCCCATCGTCATTCTGTCGTCCGAGTCGCCCAGCGATGCGCAGAGCGAGGATCTCAAGCGCTTTGGCAACCTCTACATCGTCAACGGGTCGCCTCTGGCGCGCGCCGACCTGGCCCGCGTGCGCATCCACACTGCAGGCAGCGCCATCGTGCTGGCCAACCGCGAGGAGGCGCTCGATGCGGCGGCCGACGCATCCACCATGCTCTCGCTTACTGGCTCGGACACTACGGCCACCGCGACGGCTGATGCGCCGGCGCTGCTGACCGTGCTCAACATCGAGGCGCTGACGTATAACAACGACGACTTCTTCCTGAGCGTCGAGTTCATCCACCGCGAAAACATGCAGTTTGTCGGAGACACAGAGACCATCCGCATCAACGAGGTCTATGCGCAGGCGTTCCTCCGCCCCTCGTTCATGTCGGGCCGCGTGTATGCGCCGGTCATGCTGGACACGCTCATCTGCCAGGCGTACTACAACGAGTACATCCTGGAGATCATGCAGAGGCTCATCTTTTCGCACGGAAACGTCGTGCATGCCCTGGGCATGGCCAAGCTTAACGAGGCTGGCGTCGAGGGCCTGGTGTATCCGGAGGCCGACAACGAGGTCAGCTCGGGCCATGTCTTCCTGGTCGAGGTGCCAAGCAGGTTCCACGGATGCAGCTACAGCAGCCTGTTCTCGCACTGCTGCTTCAAGCACGGCGCCATCCCCATTGGCCTCTACCGCTCGGTCGTCCACCATCGCCAGCCGCTGTGGTACGTCATGCCGAACCCAAGCCCGAACAGCACCATCCGCGAGGACGATCGTGTGTACCTCATCGCTGACTCGCGCCCAGTCCTCAACTAAGCAGCTTATCTTTATTCTGTTGTTAGTAACAAAGCTGCCATAGCCGGCATTTGGTCTAGCCTTGGGGCGGTAGCGGGGCTGCTGTGGGTTGTTTTGGAGCTTGGCCCAGCCTTTTGCCCCCCCTTCGTTATTGCCTGCGGTAGGTGCGCTTGCTAGCGCGGTAAATCTGCAGCCAGCAAAAACGCAACATGCACAACCCCCGCACACTACATCCGGTTATTGTTGCTGAAAACCACACACAGTCCCGCCTTTCCTCTACGCCTTTTTTTTTTCGCTTTCTGTACTTTTTTCCTTCTCGCATTTGCTTGCTCTTTGGCTCGGCTTTCTTTCTCTTTTTGTCACAATGTCGTCTATGAAGGGGCTGACTGTGTTTATTGCGGACCTGCGCAAATGTAAGACGGCCAAATGAACCACATCTGCGCCGTGGACTCGCTTTGTTTGTTTGCTTCTCTGGGCCGCTACTGCAATTCACAGGCCGCGCAGGCAAGGGGAGTTCCAGCAAGCCGCCTGCTCTTTCTTGCTTCGGCGCTGTGCTGACAAAGCTGCCGCTGGCCTTTTTTTTTTCGTTGCTGTGCTTCTGTGTAGGTCGGTCGCGCGAAGAGGAGGAGAAGCGTGTGAACAAGGAGCTGGCCAACATTCGCACAAAGTTCAAAGGTAAGCACCTCGCCAGGCACCGGGCAGCACTTCCGAAATAACATAGACACAGGGCAATTGCAGCTGCCTGTGCGCAAAAGGCACCTTGACCTTGTGTTCTGCATCAACACCTTTGAGTAACGTCGTTGATGCGTGCTGGCAAAAGTAGCCGACACCGGCTGCCCTACTACCCAGGCGCACAAACACTCTAATATCTGTCTTTGTCTGTCCCTGTACTTGTACCTGTCTCTGTCTCTGTCTCTGTCTCTCCCCACTGTGCGTAAGTAGATTCGAGCATAAATGGATACAACCGCAAAAAGTACGTGTGCAAGCTCGTGTACATGTCATTGCTCGGGTACGACGTGAACTTTGGACACAAGGAGGCTGTGGATCTCATCGCCAGCCCCAAGTACAGCGAGAAGCAGATCGGCTACCTGGCAGTGACCCTGCTGCTGGCCGAGGACAGCACACACATGTACTCGGTGGTCTCGGCAATGCAGCAGGACATGCGCGACCCAGACGACTACATCGTGTGCCTGGCGCTCAGCGCCATTGCCAACATTGGCAGCAGGGGAATGGCTGAGCGGCTGACGCAGGACATATTCATGCTCCTGGTGTCGTCGGCGTCGGGGATGTTCGTTAAGAAGAAGGCAGCGCTCTGCCTGCTCAGGCTCCTGCGCAAGTACCCGGACGTGGTGGATGCCAGCCAGTGGGCTGGAAGGATCATTCCGTACATGGGGCACAGAGACATTGGCGTGACCCTGTCGGTTACGTCGCTGGTGACGGCGCTGGCGCAGCAGTTTCCAGACGAGATGCGGAAGGCGGCGGCGTTTGCAGTGAAGAGGCTGAAGAGCCTGGTGATTGACAACGAGTACTCGGTGGACTACGTCTACTACAAGGTGCCCGTGCCATGGCTCCAGACAAAGTTTCTCCGCCTGCTGCAGTACTTCCCCGCGCCCGAGAATCCGGAGCTGCGCCGCGTGCTGCTGGCGATTCTGCGCCACATCATCGACCTGTCGCAGGACACGCCGCGCGACCTGCAGCAGATGAACGCGCAGTACTCGATCCTGTTCGAGGCCATCAACCTGGGCATCCACCTGGACATTGACCAGGGGCTGATGCAGGAAAGCGCGGTGCTGCTGGGGCGGTTCATCACGTCGCGCGAGACCAACGTGCGCTACCTGGGCCTTGAGACGATGGCGCACCTGGCGGCGTACATCGACAACCTGGACTCGGTGAAGACGTACCAGGGCGTCATCATCCAGTCGCTGCGCGACCGCGACATCAGCGTGCGGAGGCGCGCCCTGGACCTGCTCTACTCGATGTGCGATGTGAGCAGCTCCAAGGTCATTGTGTCGGAGCTGCTCAGGCACATGGCGGTGGCGGACTTTGCCCTGCGCGAGGAGATGGCGCTGAAGGTGGCCATTCTGACGGAGAAGTTTGCGACGGAGTACTCGTGGTACGTGGACGTGATGATGCGGCTCCTGTCGCTGGCGGGCGACCACATGGGCGACGAGGTGTGGCACCGGATTGTGCAGGTCATTCTGGGCAACGAGGAGCTGCAGACGTATGCGTGCAAGATCTCGCTGCAGACGCTCAGGTCGCCCGTGTGCCACGAGAGCGCGCTGAAGGTGAGTGCGTATGTGCTGGGCGAGTTCGGCCACCTGATTGCCAACGCGCCCGACTGCGCGCCCATCGACCAGCTCAAGGCGCTGCAGTCGAAGATGCCGTCGACGTCGCTTGCTGCGCGTGCGGTGGCGCTGACTGCCGTGGCCAAGTTCATCAACCTGTTCCCGGAGATCAAGAGCCTGTGTCTGCGCGTCCTGGACCGCTACCGCAGCGCGCTGGACGTTGAGCTGCAGCAGCGCGCGTGCGAGTACTACGCGCTGGGCACGCTGGAAAGCGACGACCTCCTCCCCACGGTGTTTGAGGAGATGCCGCCGTTCCCCGAGCGCCAGTCCGCGCTGATGTCCAGGCTGCTGAAGAAGGAGGCCCACACGGAGGACCAGCGCACCTGGGTGTTTGGCGGCCGCGAAATCAACCGCGAGCGCAAGCTGCAGCTGGCGGGAAGGAGCGCGTCCAGCGCGGACTTCCAGTCGTCTGCGCAGACGTCGCCGGTCCCCCCGCGCACACCCAACGGCGAGCAGCAACAAAAGCCAAGCAGCAGCAGCACCAGCAACCTGCCGTCTGCTGGAGCGAACGGAGCGGCTGCAAGCACCGCTGCACAGCAGCAGCAGCAGCAGCAGCAGCAGCAGCAGCAGCAGGCGGAGGGCGACAGCGGCCTGACGCCGGAGGAGCAGGCGCGGGTCGCAAAGAGCAAGAAGCACTACTCGCGGCTGCTGTGGGAGAACGACGGCATCCTGTTTGACGGCGACGAGATCCAGGTGGGAGTTGTTGCGCAGTACAAGCCGCCCAACGGCCGCGTGGGCATCTTCCTGGGCAACAAGTCGGCGGCGCCCATCTACGGAATCACGATCCACGCATTCACCAAGGACGCGCAGGCGGCCGACGGCATTGCGATCCAGCAGGCGCCCAACCAGGACCCGCTGCCCGACGCGCTGATGCCCCTGGGCCAGGTGCGCCTGTTCTTCGACGTTGCATGCAAGGGCGCATTCACCACCCCGCCGACGCTGCGCATCGCGTACACGCTGGCCGGCGCGCCGACGGTCTCGGAGCTGCAGCTGCCCGTCACGGTGGCGCACTTCATGGACCCAGTCACAATCACTGTGAGCGACTTCTTTTCAAGGTGGAAGCAGCTCGGCGAGGCGGGCATTGGGGAGACGCAGGCTGTGCTCCAGACGCCGTTCCTGTCGACCGATGCCGCGGCCATGCAGTGGCTGCGCAACATCGTCGGCGGCGTTGGGTTTGCGCTCATCAACGGCGCCGACCCGGAGCCGGACAACATTGTCGGCGTGGGAATCGTCACGGCCGAGGCCGCTGGGAGGTTCGGGTGCCTGATCCGCGTGGAGCCCAAGGTGCCGCATGGGCTGACCCGCATCACAGTCCGCGCCACCAACGCGGACATCGCCAAGGTGGTCGGGTCGAACATTGGCATGATCGTCGGCTCCCGCTAGACGGCGCCGGAGCTGCCCCTCCTCCCCCCTCCCCTTCCCTCATTTCCTTTTATGTTTGTTAAATTGAGCTGCTAACACCAGAGATGCCGCCTCGGAAACGCTGCGGCGAGTGCAACGAGTGCAAAAGCAAACAAAACAAAAATAGTAAAGAGGCCGCCTGAGCCCGGCCCTGCTGTCTCAGATGGGGGACGTCTCGCGCTTGAGCCACTCGTACCCCAGGCTGCCCTCGTCAAGGAGCGGGCTGACCTTCTCCCAGACCTTCTGGTGGTAGGCATCCAGCCACCTCTTCTCGTCCTCGTTGAGCAGGCCGCTCTGGATGAGCTTCTTCTGGATCGGCACCAGCGTGACCGGCTCAAAGGTGAGGTACCCGGCGCCGCCCGAGTAGTCGAACTTTGTGTCGGTCTTGACCACCAGGCACGTGTTCTCAATGCGGATTCCAAAGTTCCCGTCCTCGTAGTACCCGGGCTCGTTGGTGATGGTCATGCCGTGCTGGAACCCGGCATCCAGGTAGTTCTGGCGCATGGCCACGCCCTGCGGGCCCTCGTGGACATTGAGGAACGACCCAACGCCGTGCCCGGTGCCGTGGCGGTAGTCAAGGCCGACCTCCCACAGGGGCAGGCGAGCCAGCGGGTCGAGCGCATACCCCGACGTGCCCGACGGGAACACGGCGCGGTCGAGAGCAATGTGGCCCTTCAGCACGCGCGTGAAGCACTCGCGCTCCCAGGCCGACGGCGTGCCAAAGTGGTACGTGCGGGTGACGTCCGTGGTGCCGTCCCGGTACTGGCCCCCCGAGTCGCAGAGGTACATCTGGTTGACGTCCAGGAGGGCATCGCTTCCGCGCTTGGGCGAGTAGTGGATGATGGCGCCGTTGGGGCCCACCGACGAGATCGTGTCGAAGCTCAGCCCGACGCAGTCCTTCTGCGCGCGCCGGAATCCCTCGAGCTTGTCCGCCACGTCGACCTCGGAGAGCTTCAGGTGGCCGCCGTTGAAGAGCAGCTCGTGCTCCAGCCACCCAAAGTAGTTTGCCACGGCTGCGCCGTCGCGGATGTGGCACTGGCGCATGCCCTCCATCTCCACGGGGTTCTTCAGCGCCTTGAGCAGGGTCACAGGCGACTTGCCGATCCTGACATTGTCCGCGCCAAGGGCCTCCACCAGCGCCCAACTGGCCGTGCGCCCCGCCAGAAGCTGCCTCTTGCTCTGCACAAGCGCCGAGGAGAGCTGCGCCAGCTCGCCAAAGATCGCGCTGTACGGCTGCACCTTGATTCCCTTGAGGTGCTCCCTCACGTCATCCGTAAGCTTCACGTCTTCAATGTACAGCACAACGTCATCCTTGGTCACAAGCCCATAGGCATAGAACACGGGGTTGTAGCTGACGTCGCTGCCGCGCAGATTGAACAGCCATGCAACCTCGTCAAGGGCCGCCACCACTAGGCCATCGACGCCCTGCTTCTCGAGCTCCGCACGCACCCGTGCGATCTTGTCGCCGTGCGCCTCGCCCGAGTACTTGAGATCCTGGATAAACACCTTGTCCTCGGGACGCACAGGCCTCTGGCTGCCCCAGACGATGTCAACAAGGTTGTCCTCGATGGGAACAAGCTCGCCTTTGCCCTTCTCCTTGATCGAGTTCCTGATTTCGGCGCCCTCGGCCGCCGACAGCAGAGCGGGGTCGATGCCCACGCGCGCGCCGGCGGGGAGGTGGTCGGCGACGTACTCCTGCCACGACGGAACGCCGGGAAGACCGCGCTTCATCAAGGTCCAGTTGTCGTCCATCTGCTGGCTTGCCTGCAGGAAGTACCGCCCATCAGTGAACATGGCCGCAGTGTCCATGGTGATCACTGCACAGCCGGCCGATCCATCAAATCCGGAGATGAATGCGCGGCGCTCATCGCACGTTGCCACGTACTCGCTCTACTTTTGATTCCCAAAAAAAAAAAAAGCAGCAACAGCAACAAAAAAGGGAGGGCGTGAGAAAAGAAAGATCAGCGTGTGAATATTTTTCAAGGAGCATCTGTTACCAATCCCACGCGCCGGTACTTCCGGATTCTGAGAGCAAAGGAAAAAAATTGCTGGCTGCTCTGACACATACACAGCCGGAATCCCGGACGTGGGAATGGGAGGCAGCTTCAGGTATATGACAGGGAAACAGATTCCCACGCACACTCTTTGCACGCACACAATGCAACCAAAACCAAAAAAGGGAGAGAGAAAAACGGAGTGGAGAGTCTCACATGCGCAAAGCAAAGCAAAGCAAAGCAGCGCAACACACCAGCACGCAGCATGCTATTCAGTCTTACCTGGTGGGCGTCTTCGCTGGGAACAACGTAGGCAGTAACATTGTACTTTGCGCTGGCCATCAGCTCGCGCAGGTGCTTCAAGCGGTCGGTGGTGTTAACAGGAGCTGCCATCTTATCGAGAGATTCAGTTGAGCTCACGCTGTATGGCTTCTTCGATGTCTTGAAGAACGAGGGCTGCTGAGCAAGGGTTGTGGTGCTCGAGGCGGCAACGGAGTAGAGCGAGGGTGTGCGGTTGGCTGGTGTGCAACAAAGTAGTGTTCTGCGGGCGAATCTAGCCAAGCGGCAGAACATAAAAGGGGGAGTGAGGGCTTGACGCTACGGGGCGCTGTTTTAAAATACCAGGGTAAGAGGATGTACAGGCAGTAGCAGAGGAAAGATAAAGAGCAAAACGAAGGCGATTGCGTGCTTCTTTTATAAGGAAAGAGCAGCAGGCGAAGTGTGCGCGACCTGGCCAAACAGGCAGGGCCCTGGCACCCCTCATCCCACGCCTCAGACGCACAGGATGAGGATGGCGCTGCTATACAAAACTCATCGACGTCACGTGCTGGGTGGGCTCTGGGCAAGCGCGGCAAATCTGTGCAGCACATCCAAATTGCCTGGCTGGCACTCATTCTTTCTTCGCTTCTAATTTACGCATCTGCAAAAAGCGCTCCGTTTGCCATTTACGCCTTCTATAGCCCACACATATTAATACAGTTCCCAGAAATGCGCAGTGTTCAGGCAGCTGTCCTACTTCTTCTCAGCACGCTGGCAATCGCGGCAGCGTCCGAGACCTTTGAGGTATACCACAACCCAAGCCCAAACCCAGGTGAGTTCGTGCAGCGCGGTGAGGTCCGCATCCACGATGACGGCACAGCAGCATATCAACCCATCGGCATCCACCACCCACCCACGCTCCCCGACGTCGACGACCTGGCCAAAAACGCCGCGCAATACTCCGTGATCCTGCGCTCGGCAAAGTCGGGACTCCAGCACATACTGCCCGTCAAAAGATGCCGTCTCAACGGCGACAGCAAGCTCGAAGAGACCTTCGTTCTCTACGAGGCCGAAAAGGGCGATGTTTTCCATGTCGACTATGACGCTGGCAGGAGCGACAACTGCCTGAATGGCAAGGCTGCTGTGGAGCCCACGTTCTCGACAAAGGTGCTGCTCAGAAGGCGTGCTGAGGGACCAACTCCGAAGCTGGCGTTTGCGGCTAGCATTGACGTGGCTACGGGAAAGGAGCAGAAGCCGGAGGAGCAGAAGAGCTTCTTTGCCAAGTACTGGTACTACATCGTCCCCATGGTCCTCATGCTCTTGCTTAGCGGCGGCGAGGAGCCACAGCAAGAAGGAAACGCCAGGCGCTGAGTCCCCAGGCTACTCTGCTTAGCTGTCATTTAGGCCTTTCAGTCTCTCTCCGTGCCATATCGCTAATATAGACTCTTCCTCGACATTTGTGCCACATCTGAGCCGACTCCCCCATCATGTGATGCACTATAACAGCAGGCATGCGGTGAATGGCTTAAACATGCGAAGACACGTTTTGAGATTGCTAGTGCCCAGCAAAGCACCTATTGCCATCACACCCCTTGCCTAGATACACTGTGCTGCTAAAAATCGAGTCATGGAAGTGGAGAGAGAGCCTACAGTGCCTGCTGTTGCTACCAGCCCCGAAGTCAACAACAACCAGTTTGACCAGCTCCTAAACGACGCTTTGACATAGTAAGTGCTCGAAACGCCTGAATGCGGCCCCTGCTGGTACTATATCTATGATTTATTCTCTTGTGCACACGGCCACTTGAGCCGAAGAGGCTAACTGCATTCAACATGCTACTGATTTGGCTGCATGTAGCATCGATGGCCTGATGCTGGTCACCATCACCGACGGCGATCGGTCAACGGTATTCCGCGAGGCACTGACGGTCTTCCACGAGCCCCGGTTCGAGGAGGCATTGGTCGACAAGTGCTACGACGCATTCGACGACATCAAGAAGCTGCACATCGGAGCAAGCAACGTCTTGACCCTGTTCTACGGCGCCATGCAAGTGGTCCAGTTCCGCGTTGGATCGTACTACGGAACAATTGTGTGCGATATCATCTCGAACATGGGTCTAGTCCACAACCTTGTCAACCGCATCCGCACCTGCCTGAAGGTGCTTTCAGATATGACCAGGGACATGTCCAGCAACAAATAGCACCCCTTGCTGCTTTTACCGTAACCATGCTCGATGTACCATTCCTTTCCGACATACAAACCCCCCCTCCCCAGATACACACAAGCGAAACAGGATCATTTTTGTTCCAGATAGCGGCTGAGTTTGCGTGTATGGAGGAGAATAACGTATGTAAAGTTGAGAACAGAGGGCAAAGATAGAGACAGCGCACAGAAGAATGGCCTGATTCGGCTATATCCCAAAGAAAAGAGGAATCTAGAGGCCGAGCTCCTCCTTGGTCTGGATGCCAAGCTCGTCCTTGACAGGCTTGAGGGCATGAAGGTACTCCTCGTACTGGGACTTCTTGTCGACCTTGGTCTTGAGGGCCTCAAAGACGCGGACGCCAGTGGCGAAGTCGTCGATGCGGCGGGCAGCACGGAGAGCAGCCTCGACGATGGCGACATCGGGGACAAGATCGTAGGCGAAGCAGTTGTTCAGACCGCGCTGCAGCTCAAACTGGTCGTCGACGTTCTCGAAGAACTTGACGTAGCGGTTGGTGAACTGCTCGTAGGTCTCCTCGGGGTGCTCAGAGTACCAGCGGCGGGCAACCACTACAGGTGGCCAGACAGAGAGACAGAGAAGAGCATGATATGTGATAACGACATGAGTAAAACAATGCACGGATAAGGCTTGGCGACAGACATGCACTGGAGCCAGAGCAAGGATGTCTGAAACCTAGAGCCGCCGTATCGGAGAGCCAAAGCAGAGCCCCCACCTGTGTACAGGTGCTTGTCGACCTGGGTAGGAAGGACAGGAGCGAGATTTGGGTTCTCCTTGTGCTCAATGAGCTTCAAGATCTGCAAGCTGTGAGATTGCGCCGAGGCTGCTTGAATCAAATAGCCACTGGGTGGTTCCGCTGAAATTATGATTCCCCTCGTCTATATTTCCACAGCATACTTACTGGCAGAGGGAGCACTGCGAGCAGCAGCGACGCGGGCGACAGCAGCGTTCTTGATAACGGCACGGACTCCAAACATTTCAAATGGATTTCGGGTCTTTTACAAATCTAAAAGGCTGAAATTGAGAAATTGGTGGGAGAAACAAGGTGTAGAGGGGGAGGACGAGCAAATACGACACTCCTTCGGCGCTGATTTGAAAGGGGGCTAGAATCGTATGTTGAATTTACCCTACTCTGCACCACACAAAACAGTCCCGGGTCTGCAGCGCGTGAATTTTGGCTTATTGGGGGCGATGGAGATTGCATGTTTTTGGCGAGATAAAAACTGCTGATCGTGATATCATGCTGATTGTCCTGATTAATTCAAGGAATCAGCCTCCCATTTGACTGCATACAGAAAATAGAGTTTATATACGAGAGCAGCTAGTTGTCGGCGGGTTTGACATGCTTGACAATACGAGCGGGGTTTCCTGCAACAACAACGTTGTCAGGCACATCCTTGGTCACAACAGCACCCGCAGCAACAGTCACTCCGTCCCCAATAGTGACACCTGGAAGAATGACAGCACTGCCACCAATCCAGACATTGTTGCCAATCTTGACAGGTCTGGCAGAGTTTATTAGCTCTGACAAGCGAGCAGCAGGGTCAGTTGGGTGCTCGGCGGTATAGATCTGGACATTGGGAGCGAGGAGGACGTCATCGCCAATATCGACGCGAGCGCAGTCGAGGATGGTGCACATGCCATTCATGTAGAATCCCTTGCCGACGTGGGTGTTTTTGCCATAGTCAAAGTAGACGGGGCTTTCAATAATGGCGTTGTCGTCGCCCACAGATCCCAGGAGGTTGCGAATGGCCTTGGGGAACTCTTGGGTGTCGTCACGAGCTTCAGCAAGTGCCTTGATATTGTGGCGGGACTCCATGCGCAGCTGTGTGAGGTAGGGGTCGCTGCCACGATAAGGCTCGCCAGCAAGCATTTTGCGCTCTTCAGCCAGACCCTTGGCCAGTACGTCGTCAGTGATATGGTGCGTAGAAGCCATGGTTGATTGTTGGTGGTAGGCGATGATACTTGTGCAAAGATACGAGGTAAATATGCGTCGTCTGTTTGCTTGCGTTGGCGAGATGGACCCTTTTAAACTTGTGCTTTCGCCTGCATCTTTTGACAACTCAACACATAAATACCGAGCGAGGAGCAAGACAAAAAGGTGGGCTGCCATGATCAAGGATTGCCTTGCCCTGCTCACAAGATGCCGATGCGGCACATTGGCTGCCACGTATGTTGCACTGGAAGCGCCAGGCAAGCTGCCAGTGTGAAAGTGCCCCGTTTTGAATGGATTTCTTGGTCCGTGTGGCACAATCACTCTTTCACACAATTTCGTGAACGCCCGCTTGTTTGCTGGGCAGAATATCGGCACTGCGGCTCCGGAGTTCCTCATCCCTGGTGCCCAGAAATAGCACCGGTGCCTCTAAACGCAGCTGGGGGTCTCGAAAATACCGAAGTACATACCGGTGCTCACCTGGAAATTGACGTGTGGGGCACCCTTCACTCGCGTAGCATCCTGTTCCCTTCAGGTACCGTGCCAATTTCTGAAGCAGGGGTCCTACAGCATGTCCGCACACTTGACCACAATCAACTATTCCATGCATCGTCGCCGCAGTAAAAACAGAGCAGCTAGTAGGTAGTTTGAAATAGCCTCTCTGACACGTGGCACAACATCTATGCATTTTTGGATTATGACATAGTACTCTCGGTGTTCCTGGAATTTATTGTGTGAGCAGCTCTGCGGACATGAGGTGCTTTGCGTGGAGAGCTGTTCTTCGTATTGCTCTTCTCTCACTTCTTGTCTCTGCCACCCACACCTGCTCCATTACCAGTAGAACACAGTTCTCTCAAGAACCACAATGACTGGTGCTGCCAACGACCCGTACTACGAGGAGCATCGAAAGATGCTTGCTGGCGAGCTCTATCGTGGCAGTGACCCCTACCTCATACAGCTGCGCATGGAACGCCGTCGTAATATCAGGGCACTTGCTGAAGCTCGTGACGACACCCAAGAGTTCCCCAAGGCCATTCGCAACCTCCTGGGATCTGTGGGCGACGACAACGCCATTATTGAAA
>MU604035.1:0-32066 GCA_025201845.1 Martensiomyces pterosporus | reverse complement strand
GATTGGCAACAATGTCTGGATCGGTGGCAGTGCTGTTATTCTTCCAGGTGTCACTATTGGTGATGGAGTGACTGTTGCTGCGGGTGCTGTTGTGACCAAGGATGTGCCTGACAACGTTGTTGTTGCAGGAAACCCCGCTCGTATTGTCAAGCATGTCAAACCCGCCAACGACACCACAGATGAAAACACGGAGTAAGGAGAAGAAAAGTACATTTTACAGCTGATTTTGTGTAGCAGCCATACTCTGCAACTGTGTGCAGCCACACGTTTATCTTTTGAGTAGTAATGATGATAAAGCGGGATATAGGAAACTCGCAAAAGAAAAAGAGAAAAGCATGGGATTCAATGCCCATCTAGTTTCTTCTGAGGAAGGCAGTAGCCAGTGCACCGAGCCCAAGAATAGCCGAGGCCACGCCGCCGGCAAATCCAATCTGCTGGTTCTGTCTTCCAGGCAACCGGAAGTAGTACCCGGAGACAGCAGCCAAGGCAGCAGCAACAATGCCGACCACCTTGAGCGTTCCAGGCGATGTCTCCTTCGCGCGCTTCCTAACAGCCTTCTCCGCGTCGTCGACCTCCTTCTTCGCCTTGTTAACTGCATCATGGGCCTTGTCGTTGGCATGCGAGGCTGCCTCCTTCACGCTCTTGCTGGCGGTGTCAATGAGGTCCTTGGCCTTGGATGCAGCGTTGTGAGCTGCATCACTGGCTCTCCTTTTTACTTCGCTTGCCTTGTCCGCAATATCCCTGACGGCATCATCGGCGGCGCTCTTAGCCTCCTTGGCCGCATCGCTGGCAGCGTCCTTGGCATCGCTGATTGCCTCTTCTGCCTTGTCAGCCGCTTTGTTAGCAGCGTCCTTGGTCTTGTTCACAGCATCGTCCACTGCGCGCTCAGCCTTTTCGGCATCCCCATGACCCGTCATCGCTAAATGAGTACACAGAGTATAATCGACAAAGAGTTGTAAAGAGAAATAAGCGATAGGATGGCCAAAAGACAGCGTTTGGATGTGCGATCCTAGCAGCGAAGCTTGTGAAGAAGAGAGGGCAGCGTAGGAATTGGCACCGAAAGAAAGGGGGGATATAGGGGCCGCCATATCCCCAGCTCTAAATTCTGTGGCATCGGCCTTGGAAAATGGCGGGTGACCAGCTGGGTCGCTCCAATCTAGACCCCCGCACGGTTACCCAATGCAAGACAAACAAACATGCAACACTTGGGGGGCACTGGCATAGTACATATAAAGGATTCAGGAACCCGTGGTTTGCGCTATGCAAAACAGGTTATATGTGCCAGCATAAAGGCAGTGCCCTCGCGCTGAGCAGAAGCATATGGAACGAAGCACTCAATAGCAAAGCTGTATGTGCGGATACGTACCTTCACCGCCAATGGCTTCAGCAACTCCGCTTGTCTCCAACGCACCATCATTTTCTCCAACGCTCTGATCGGCAGCAAAGTCGCTCTCCTCAGCCACAACGTCGTCGACATGCACAAATGACTCAGCCACAGATCTAGTGACATCTTCGTACTCGTCGGATGAGGTCTCGTGTTTCTCAACCAGCTCGCCATCCAATGAATCATGCGCCACAGCGCCAGCCTCAGCTTGCTCATCACCAGCGGCACCCGATTCTGCAGCAGTGGCCACCGCCTCCTGTCCGACAGCAGAAGCAGGTCTAATGTGCGCAACCACCTCAGGCTCAGGCTCATGGGCGAATGCACTCGGCGTAACCACATACTTCCTGGCTCCTTCGGCCTCAGCCCCGGCATCCAGCCCTTGGTCAGAGTTACGAGCCAGGTATTCCTCGTCCTGCTCACTAACGCTAGTCAATAACTGCTGCTGCTCATGCTCCGATTCAAGTACATGAACCTCGTCCTCGTTGCTGCTGCGGTGGATCGATGATCTGTACATGCTGTCGTCGAGATTGCTGGAGAGAAGCTCTGCTTGGGAGTCCTCCATGTTCACCGACCTAGTGACATCGGCCGGGTCCGCAGCAGTAGAGCCTTCGCTATCCGAATCCTCGTGCTCCATCAGAAGCGCTGAGCTCTCAGCACTCATGTCATTGGCAGCGGGGGCAGTGGCACTCTCGCCGTCCTCGCCTTGAATGGCAGCACTATCAGTCGATACCCCTCCATCAGCCTGGTCGTCAATAACCATCTCAGCTTCACGATCCTCGGCATCGGCTGCAACAGGGCTCGAGTCAAGCCCTGAAACTGGCAGCTCCACATCCGCGTCAACTTCATCGGGCTGGCCAGCAGGCGATGAATCAGCACCATCTGCTAGTTCACCCACCTCATCTGCAACAATAAGCTCGTCGTTCGTCGAGCCCTCCTCTTCCTGTGCAGATACGTGCTCTTCAGTGGCAGCAACGGCTTCATCGCCCTCAACCGACACTGCAGGCAAAACAGCTGGTTCTTCAGGCGTGGCATCAGATATGTCGACGACTTCGCTAGTATCGTCGTTCTCCACACCATCGCCCTTGATATAAGAGACCAATTCTTCCTCTGTTTCTTCCGATCCTGCAGCAACTGCCTCATCCACTGGAGAGAAATCAATCTTGTACTTTCCTTCCTCAGCCGGGATCTCTGCTGGGGCCTCGCTACCTGCCTGAGCGCTGTCTGATTCGTCGTTTGCTTCCTTAGTTTCTTCGTTGGCATCGACACTGGAGAGCACAGTCGACTGCTCCACCGCTACACACATGCACCAAGACATGGAGTTACATATGTGAAAATATGCTTTGGGCTGAGTGGCGGCGATGCATGGCAATGACAATGTCACTCTGACGATGACAAGTGAGGCAATATCAATAGCGAGAATGTCCGAATCCTGTGTGGTGGGTGGGGAGCGATAATCCAAATAAAGATGCTTTCACATGAGAGGTAGAGGTGTCCGCCTTATCACATTCACACGCGAATCGAGATCCATTTACCTTCGTCAACTACGGCAGCAGCAGCAGCAGCCCCATTATCAGTTGGCTCTTTGGTGTCCTCCAGCGCATCGTTTGTCACAGTCACAGTAGCGACCTCATCCTTAGCCTCAGCTGGTGCGGGAGTAGCTTCCTCCACAATCGTGGGTGGTGGAACAGGGCTGGCAGTCGAACTGGAGTGGGAGCTCTTGCTCTTGCTCTTCTTATTTTTGCTGCCTCCGCGCTTTCTCGCCATGGCTTCTTTACTTTAAAAATAGATAGCTGTTTTGTAAGGCAGGCGCAACTGAATAGCGTGCTGTAAGTGTACAAATTGAAGAACGCACCGCGATTGAGGACAATGAGAGAAGGAAAGTGAAGCCAGGGCGCCAATAGACGCTGGTTATGCTTCCCTGAAGAAAAACCCCCCGCTGCAAAAGAGCATGTCTGCTTACTTGCATCGATGCTGCCTATCTTGCAGGCGGTGGGCCAAAAAAAAAACCGAGCCGACTCCTCAAGACTTTGTGTCATAGCGACTCGATCGAGTCATGGCATGTGCCCAGCACACCTGGATAGCGCAAACAACAATAAATGTGCTTTGTTTTTCCATCGCCTCCTGCTGCCGCTACTATTTGTTTGTTTACCCTGTCTTTGCCATGGACCCTTCGGACTCTGACAGCGATGATTTCTTCAGCGATATCCGTGCACTTCGGCGCAAATTCGGACTCAAGGGCGCACTGACGCCGGTGCCTATGGAGAGCAAGGCCCAGAAACGCAAAGCAGAACCACAACACACCCCGGCAAAGCCTCACAAGCGAAGAAGCACAGGCGCAACCGAATCCAGCGCCAGTGCTACTGAGGCATCTGCAAACACACCGCCGTCAAGCGAAATAGCAGCACTGCTGTCGTCTCGACGCCGAAGACGCAGCTCGGGCATTAAGATAGCTGAAACTCCCAGTAGAATACCTGCCAGAACGCCAGAGTCGCGGATCGCAAACCCCTTGGCGCCACTGCAAGTACAAAATTTGACGCCGGAAACCCGGCCGCCAGTGGCTTTGCCTCTGGCAGGTTCGCCGAATGGTCGGGTTCAGGGCAAGCCACGGATGGATAAAGGGAAGGGGACACCATCGCCCGCACGCACTCTTCGACCAGCGTACAAGGACATATTTGCCATTACGCCGGATTCGCGCATGCCCAGCGTACGGGGCCTTTGGGATAAGGTTGAAGACAGCCCACGCAACACGCCCACCAGACGGCTATCTGCTGCCTCGCCGGCAAGTTCCTCCAAACGGCCATTTAAGACACCGTTGCCTGCTATCGGATTTGGTGTACACAATTCATTTGCGGTTGCAGAGGCAGACAGCAGCAACGGCAATGGCCTTCTAGGTAGCGTAGAAGAGGCCCTGTTGACTGACACAGATATCGATCTAGCCAAACGCAAGCTAGGCGAGGAACAAGCGCTTACGCAGCAGCAGATTTTGCGCGAGACTAGGGAGCGACTACTTCAGTTTTCGTTGCCAACCAATGCTGGGTCGTTGACACTAGATGCAATTGATGCTGCTTCCAGCGTAGCGCTGGATTCGGTCACTCTGCTTTGCCAGTTCTACACGTTTGGCTATGGAAAACTGCTCCATGCAGACAATGGCGTTGTTTGGCGTGGCGATCTTCTGGGGCCCATAGCGACAGTTGCTCAAAGCGCGGCTGGCGGGATTCCTGGAGCAGCTAGAACCACAGAAATCGACACAGTGCTCGTGTTTCCCTGGACGCAAGTGACTGGTCTGCGGAGGAAATCTGTTGATGACGAAGAGTACATCATGCTCACAGTGGATGAAGACATGGGTGTCGCATTCCGGATAGATGGCCAGCAATCGGTTGGCGAAATCGACGTGTGTGTAGATACCATGGCCAAGCAGTTGTCCCTGGCTTTGAAACCCCAGCATAGACGAGATGAAGGAGCCCTGCTGGAACTTCCTGGCCAAAGCCACCAGCAGGCCGACGACCTGCCATTGACTCTGGCAGGTACGACAGCTCCCGAGGCACTGGTTCATGCACTGCTTCTAAAGGCAAAGGAAGCAACGCAGCACCAAGACTTGAGTATCTCAAGGGCACTGGCTATACGCAGCTTTAGAGACTCCGCCGCTTTGCTGATCAGCGACTTTAGCATGCAGCTGGCTGAAAAAGCAAGGGCAGCACTCGAGGCGAGTGACGATAGCGGCGACAGTGCCGCTGGTGCTGCTTCCAGTTCCACCGCATATCACTCGGTTGCTGAAGAAGACCCTGGCACAGAGACTCTGCCTGGGATGTGCACATTGTGCTACGCCAACAACGAAACAATTGCGCTTCTTCCCTGCAAACACAGACTTTGCAGCGACTGCTTTGCCCATCTGCAGTCTATGCAGCCTTCGTCGTCGCAAACTAGCGAACAGGACGCTGACGTAGCTTGCATATGTCCTTGGGACCGCAACCACATCTCCAAGTGGACTAAGCTCTGAAATACAACATCGAGGTAAAGCATGGCGTACACATGCAACCTGATACAAAGTCACCTGCTATATGTTACAAAGTTTTGATTACGAAAGGTGCTACACATACCAGCCACCATTAGGACCAGTGATAAAGAGCTTAGAGCGACTGCGCAGTCTCACTCGGAGTGATGAAAGCCGCTGTCATCAAGCACGACCTCGCATTGCGATCTGGGCGCCCACGGCGAAAATGCGTTCTCCATCCACCTCCTGGTTCTCAGCAAGCTCTTTGGAAGCTCAGCATCAGGCTGCGCTGCAGCATCTCCTTGCCCATCTGCCGTGCGCCTGAGCTCGCTAAGCCCAAACCCACGGCGCTGGTAGAGCATGATTCGCGTATCGATGATATTTGCCCACGTGGCACCCAATGCCGGCGCCTTCTTGCTCGTCGCCATGCTGGCAAACTCGTCATCCGTGTCCAGCGACGACAGTCCCTCCGCCGAATCGCCACCGCTGCTGTTACCACTGCCCTCGCGCAGATTCAGCTGCGATCTCTGCAGCAGGGTTCTGTGATTCTGTGCACCATTATTTGCTTCAAACACATCCTTGACCTGGTTTGTACAGATGAACGCACACCTGTACTGCTGCGCCCACTTCTTGAACTTGGCGCCCATGGCGACAAGGTGATCCGACCGTTCCCTGTAAAAACTATTCATGTCCCCTTGTGCCTCGTCCGCCGTATTATACCTCAGGTGGGCTGCAATCGAGTCGACCACCACCAGCCTCACTCCGCCCCTCTCCAGCAATCCCGGAACCTTATAGTCCAGGGCGTGGAACATGGTCTCCATGTCCTCAAACTCGGCAACCTGAATTCTGCGCATAAACTCATCAACACCCACCCGCCTGCTTCCACATACGCGCCTTGTAAACGCGTGGATCATAGAATCCAACCGGCTGACAGGAAATGCGCCTTCTGTTGATATATAGATGACGTCGCCGTTCAGCCCGCCCACGGATTCTGGCAGCTGGGCGGCGATTGATAGCTGCAGGCAGAGCTGTGTCTTGCCCGCTGCGCTCTCGCCCACCACCTCGACGATGCTTCCCAGCCGGACACCGCCGCCTAGGCAGCGGTCGATCTGGCGGTCGCCAGTGAATATCCATGCGTCGTCAGCCTGGAGGTCTGTGGCCAGGCGCCGATTCTGCTGCCACGGATATGCGTGCTGGCTTATCAGACTCCATGCGTGCGATCCTTGGTCCTCATTCAGGCCTGTGAGGCGGAGGAACTCGGAGTACGGGACAAGAAGGCATTGGCTGAGTTCCTCGCACCCGACTACACATATGCGAAACACCGCTTTCTTGGGAGCTTAGCTACAGATGGCTTGCCCGTGGCTGCATCGAAAGGGGACGAGGGCAGAAATGTGCTCTTCTTACTTTTGGTCAGGCATTTGGAGAGCAGCGCCTCATCTTCTGGACTACGCATTCTGAGGTGCAAATGCAAAAGCGAATGGAGCAAGAGTACACAAAATAGGAAGGCAAAGTAAAGGGGGGGGGAGAAAGGCGGGCTTGTGCGCAGCAGCTGAGCAGCAGGCCTTAATCGAGCATGCGACTCGATCAAAAAGCAACAGTTTGGGCTGCAGTCGTCATCCCAGCTTTTCTCTCCAAAAAAAAATAGAAATTTTATTTCTTACTTTCGCTTCACCGTTTCCAGCTGATTAGTCTCAGTTTTTCCGCTCTTGTCTGCTCTTGCATATTAATTGCCAGAATGAGCAAAGCAAAGCAAATCCCCGCCAGCCAGCAGCAGCAGCAGGCAGCTGCCACCTACTCAAAGTACCTGCAGCAGGACTTGAACACTCGCCAAAAAGCCCTCTCCCAGTACACCGAATTCAAGCAAGAGTACCACGACCTGCAAACCACGCTGCGCGACCTGCCCAGCGAAATCGAATACGACGCCATGGTGCCCGTCGGCCCGCTGGCCTTCTTCCCAGGCAAGCTCGTCCACACCAATGAAATTCTCGTTCTTTTGGGCGATAACTGGTTTGTTGAGCGGTCGGCCTCGCAAGCTGCCGATATTGCGCAGAGGAGAGAGGAGTTTGTCACGGAGAAGATTGAGCAACTCAGGAAGGAGCTGAGTGAAGTTGTTAAGCGCAAGGATATCCTGCCAAGTGCTCTGTCGGCGGTGGGTGAGCTGGAACAGGCTATGTATAATGAGGAGGGAGAGCGGATTGTGGATATTAAGGAGGAGGTGACGGAGGAGCACCTGGCTGCAGGTGGAGCGAGTGATGATGAGGCAGAGTTGGAGAGACACGGCGCTGCACTGAAGGCTGTTAGAGAACGTGCTATCAGCACCGATGCGGGTGGCAGCAAGAGCAGCCAGGGAAACAGCCAGGGAAGCAGGCTGGGAAAGGAGGAGCAGGACCTGTTAGCGCTGATCGACCAATTTGACTCGGAAGAAGATGAAGAAGACGAAGACGAAGTGGAGGAGGAGAACGACGGTGGCCGGGGCAGTGACGAGGAAGAGGAGGAAGGCGATGCGTTCTCCGATGAGGACCGCGCCAATGCCGCTAGAGATGATGACGATGACGACTTTAATGACATGCCAGTCCGCGAGTCCATGGCTCATCATGGCAACGATGACAGCGACGATGGCGGACATGCGGGATTCAGAATGAACGTTGTCGAAAAGTTTGGCGGGTCATCGAGTGGCTCGAGCCAATCGCCCGTGCCTCACAAGAGCATTCTGAAGGAGTCGTCCCCAGTGTCGTATTTCAAGGCACAGAAGGCTCAAAGGGGCTCGAGGAAGTCTGTCAGCTTCGATAGAGACGTTAGCGTTCATGTCCCACATAGCCAGGAGCTCCTGGACGGCGATGAGAACGACGAGGTGGACCAAGTTGCCAATTTGCTTAGTACCATCAATATGTCCAGCGGGCGGCAGGCTGCCAAACCACCAAGGATTGTTGTGCTGGATGAAAAGGAGGGCAGGAACGAAAGTGCCGCTTCTATCCCAAAGAAGAGCCTCAAATTCGAGCCCAACACGGCGATGGCTGGCGTAAGATCCAAGTCCTCTGCGCCAAAACAAGCACCCGCCTCCACTCCGCCTGTCAAAAAGGCGGTCAAGGAAACAGCAGTGCACCGGCCGATGAAGCAGGCCATCGTTGAGCGCGGCGCGGTGAGCCAAGTCACCCAGGACACCGTCGATGAGGAGCTGCATTCAAGAGAGATTGCGCAGGCGTACAACCGCATGCGCTTTGCAAAGATGTCTGCGGGAAAACTTGATGATGCTGCAAAGGTCGCTGAGCGTGTATTGGAGGACATGTCCGGCGTGAAACTGGTCGATAGTAAGGCGCCCAAGGAGGCAGATGATGGGTATGAGAGAATCGAGCTGCCTGCAGACCCGTCGCCCCTCCACTCGAATGCGCAGAACGGCCGGCCGCCAGAGGTTATTCACCAGGAAAGAAGGCCTCCTGTTGCTGCCTCTGCGGAGACCCAGCAGCAGGATGCGTCAAACGCACAGCCAAAGATGTCTCGCTTCAAGGCTAGGCGCCTGGGACTTGAAAAGTAAAAAAAAATACATGGTTCTATATGAGCACCCAACAGAGCGAGGTTCGATTTCAAGATATCCCTGAGCATTGGTATTAAGCAGCATTATGTGCGTTAGAAGGAGATGGTGAAAATGATATTTTTGGTCTACTTCCAGCTCAAATGCATTATGTCGAGGCGACGTTGCTAGGCTGGCCACCACCAGTTGCCCCAGCCGTGTAGCATCTCTGGCACAGCACATGGACATCGCTGGACTTTAGGCTAGCTGCCGATGAGCTGCCACCAGGCGATGGCGACATCGGCCACCAAATGGGCGAGAAATCAGCCGCACAGCGTACACACACTGGGTCGTCTTGCGGACTACGCCAGGGGACCATCCTCGACTGCAAGTCGTCTCTCGCGGCCTTGCCCTCCGACCTCGATGACGACGAGGATGAGGTGGATATGGCCGGCAACCGGCTGCTCTGCGATTTGATAAGCGACGCATGCAGCATGGCTCCACGTGCATGCGGGGTGGATATCATTTTAGTCGCAACGACTGCCGACATGGCCGACCAGCCCAGGTGGTTCACAGCGCCGAGATCAATGTCCTGCTCGATGTCCATGTCCATGTGCTTGGCGCACTTCATCACAATGTCCAACTTGCCGCCATTGGCGACGAACGCGGAGATGTCCTGCAGGATGTCAGGCACGCTGATGCTGTCGTCGCGTGGACGGGACACAAGTACCGCGCGTGCAGCAGTTGAATCGCTTTCGGAATCGGCAATGTGCGCACAAGGCGTATGCGCACCCTCTATGCATCCTTCGACCGCACACTGCAGGACTGCTCCATCCGAGCCCGTACATGTCGAGCATCTGCGGAGCCAGGCCTCCTCGGGGATCGTTGGGATGCCATTGACCACGACGTTGTTGTTGACAAACAGCAAGCTGGTTTCGTGGACCGACAACGCACACAGCGCGTGGACCCAGTTGTTGCCGCTGGTTCGCCACATCAGCTGGCGCGGGCGATCCGACGGCGGTGCGTCCTTGCGGCACAAGATGCATGTGTAGTTTATAGAGATCGTCGGGTTGTTGATGTTTGCGCACACACCACACCTCCACCTCTTGTTGTCGATTTTGGCACTCTCCGGGTACCCAGCACACCCAACATGAACGCACACGCCGCAGTCGTGGCACATTAAGGAGTGCTGCTCGGCGGTGTTGGTCGCCAACTTGCACACGTTGCAGGGCGAGTGTGCCCACAGCTCGGATACCTTTGGCCGCTGCAGCGTGGGCGTGTGTCTAGCCCGTGAGCTACTGCGGCGGCTCTCGTCGCCCTTGCTCTGCTGGTGGCGCACGCCACCACCGCTGACACCGTTGCTGCTAGATGACGGATGTGCGGTGCTGTGCTTGCGTGCGTTGATTGCCTCTTGGTCGGGCATTGTTGCGTAGTGGAGCCAGTAATCGCGGCACTCGCCACAGATAAGCCTGCGTGTGGCCGACCCCTTTGAGCTCCTGGTATTATAGACAGTGAGCTCGAGCGGAGCTGGGAACCAGCGCGAGGCACGGTCTCTTTGGCAGTTGAGACAACGCGGCAGAGTTCTCTCTGAGGGGTCGCTGTATTTGCCTGTATGGTCGCGCGTCACCATGCCAGTGCTGCGTGGAGAGCTAGCCGGCGTGTTTGCATTACTAACACCAGCGTCGGAGGCAATTTCGTGATGTACATTGACTGCGCTCTCTCCCTGGCCAAGGTTGGGGCGCCTCAAGCCAGCGTGATTGCGGTTGTCGTATGCCTCGAGAAGGTGCTTGCCACGCTCCGTGGGGCGCACGAGGTAGTAGTGCAGTGTAATTGCGCGCCGCGTGTTTTCGGGCATGGCGTTGTGGATAGACTGCAGGTTGGACCCGTACTCGCGCATGCACTCGTCGAATTTCTCCACGCTGCCAGGTTCCCAATTATCGCCAGGGTCGCGCTGGCGTATGTAGCTTTCGGGGCAGTCGGGGATCGAAATCAGGGCTTCCTCGACGTCGTATCCGTGTAGTGCCAAGCCGTGTAGCGCCGCGTCTTGGCAATCGAGCAGTGTGAGATCCTGGACGCTTTCAAAGTGCCTGCGCAAGAAGGGCACGATGGCCTTGAAGTACATGTCCAGCTCTTCGTCTGGGAGAAAATCGGGCTGCTTGAAGAAGACCTGCTCGTTGCGGTTGCCCCGCTGAAGCTCGATTTCATCCCACATGCGGTCAAGCTGCTCTGCGTTCTTGGTGTGCCAGCGACCGCCTCCGCTGTCCTTTCCACGGTGAGCATAGTGGTGGCTGCCATTGGCACCACTTCCATGGCTGCCGCCACTGCGACCACCAGCACCTGTTGCGGCTTCGCGCGAACTTGATGTGCTCTCACGCAGCGCGTGTGTGGCTCCAGCTGCTGCTCCCTCGCCGCCCTCTTCTTTCTCCTGACCCTCGGCAGTGCTTTGGAGCCCTGCGTGCTTTTGGGCGAGCTCCTTGTCGAGTTCAGACCCGCTGGGGGACACCATGTCGGGAACTATTGCTTGGTACTTAGGGCCAATACGGCTCACCGCACGCGGGTAGATGCGCTCGTCGTCATGCAGCACATCGTCAATGTTGGTGTTGATGCCAAAGTAGCGGAATGGCCACAGGCCGCGGTTTTTAGGGCGATGCACAGGTGTGGCAGATCCATCAGAGTAGAGCTTAGAGTCGCCATGCGAGAGCTTGATGCGCTTGCTTCCTGAGCGAGACTCTGTATCCGAGGCCGTAGCTGCTGCTGCTGCTGCTGCTGCTGGATGTGCTGCAGAAGAGGATGTGACTGCGGCTGTTGCTGATGAGGAGCGCAGCGAAATGGCAAAATCGTCAGCAGAGCTGTTCCGAGTGGAGCGCTTCCGGTCACCGACGTCGCTCACTGCTGGCTGCTCCTCAGACGCCTTCACCCTTTGCTCCTGAATGCGGCGCAAGCAAGCCGCACACTGCCAGCTATATCCCTTTGTCGGTTTGCGCGAAAGCGGGGGGTCCAAGCACTGCATGTGGTAGTGCTTTTCGCAGATGGAGCACTTGAGCGACTCGTTGATGCTGCACCACTTGGCACACACGATGCAAGCGCGACGCGTATTGACCAGATCCGAGATTTTTTGCGGCTCTGCAAAGATGAACTGGTAGGTGTCGTGCAGCTTTTGCAGAACCTCTTGGGGAGCATTGCGGATTTGCGATACGGGAATTATGTCGTACAGACGAGTGCTGTAGCGGTCAAAGAGCTGTGCGTAGTAGTAGTGGTCAGGCTTGGCCTTCCATGCATTGAGGTCAGGAATCTCACATGTGTGCTTGACGAAGCACTTGCCCTTGATTGCCGAGACTGGGTTGAGGTCTGAGTGCATGGTGGCTACGAGAAGGCGCATGTCCTTGGCGCGGACGCGTGTGACTGGCAGATCTCGCGGCCGCTGGAACCAAGCAAGGCGTGCGCGCAGCTGAGCGGATGGCGCGGAAGAGGCGGATTCCTCCTTCTTTTGGTGCAGCTGCCCGTCAGCTGCGGACTTCTGGTGACTGGTCATGGACAGCAATGGCTTTGGTTGGCGGACACGCGGCACATACACAAACTCCATGACACGGCCAATGTAGTAGGGCTCTTCGGGGTACTCTGGCAGTAGATACACATAGTCTATCAAGTGTTTTAGAATGCAGAGAGAGGGCGTAGCGTTGAGAGGTGCAAATTCGAGGATTATTTTTCGGTGTCTGGGACAAGTATGCAAACAGCTTTCTGTTTGCTCAAGAGCATTTCCCGTGCCCAGCCCGCAGGGCAAATGCTGTGCGTATGGCACTCTGCCACATGAGAAATACATGCGACATGTGTGTCTGTGGCGAGCCCTCCTGGGTTGATGAGCACGAGACACCGGGTCGAGGCGCTGTCAAGATGTAGGTGACAACTGAGAGAGCGAAAAGAGCCATGAAGGATTAACGAGATACGTGCTGGCTCTGGCAACTGCACGCATCTCTTTTTGTTTCACCCTTTTGGCAATGGCAGAAGGATAGAGAGGAAACGCAATATTTGGTAGGGAATGGACATGCATTTTTGGCTGCAGATGTGTTTACAGCACGTTGGCCAACAACAGTAAGCGCGACAAAACAGGCGGAATACCAGTGCCAGCTATAGCACGAAAGAGCGGCTGGCTGATGCTGGCTCCAGGATGACGCGTGCATGCTGGCAAGAGCCGTGCTTGGTATGGCCTTGGCGCTATTTCATTTTTCGAATTCAAGAAAGGGCGCGGAGAGGAGGAGCATATACACATGGAAAGAGGGTGCCAATCGCTTACCATCGACAGCGATGACAGTGCCGCCAGATATGGTTATGCTGGCAGGCGGTGTCGGCAGCGAAGAGTCTGAATTCGGCAGCGCTAGCTGTTTGGACATTTCAATATTTTCGTCCACTATTTGATTGATTATTTTTCCCTGCTCCTTGGAGTGGGTGGGATGGCGACGGGATGGATGGTTAGAAAGCCCCGTCTGTCTAAGAGGGCCTGCCTGCAGCGACGTGTTTGGGTGTGTGCAACAGCAAAAAGAAAGGCCCGGTGTATGCGTATTTTGAAATTCAAAATAGCAAGGGGTAGACAGACAATAGAAACTATGTGGTGCTGGGTGGGGGAGGTCGGCGGGCTTAATATATAAAATGTCTAAATGCTAAGGAAAAGAGATGTATCCAAAATCTCGCCCAGCCAAATGTCAATAGTTGTTGAGCCCAACGCCAAATGTTGGAGCTGAGAGGAAAAAGGCAGACGAAAGGGGAAAAGGACTTGAGCCAATCAGCCAATTAAAAGCTGGATATGAGGGCCTGTCAACCCACTCCCCTTATTCTCTGCCCCTCCCTCGTGGCGATGGATGCCAAAAGAATGAGTGACACAGCAGACACCCGCCGCCTCTTGCAAAAGCACTCTTTCTCCGCCAGGAAAGCAGCACCAACGTCAGCGCCGGCGTCAGCAGCAGCAACAGCGAAAAGAAGCTGCAGTGGCAGCAGCAACGATGCAGCCTCCAGGAGTGCTTAAATGCCATCCCATCTTGGGCGCAAAGCTGGTTGCCGAATGCTGATAGGCGACCCCCTCCATCTATGCCAACTGGTAGCACTTTGCGTGTGGTATCTGAAATTGATACAATGCGGCACTGGCAGAGATGCGTCTCGACGTGTTTTGTGTCTATTTGATCCGTCCGCAAAAAGCAGACACGCCTTGCAACCAGCCCGCGCAAGGAGAGAGATAATGAACTGATTGGCGCACCAGATCTCTCGCCCATTCTCTTGCTCCACCCTTCTATTGCCCTGCTGCCATCACCAACAGCGGCCTCTTCCGTGTGTGGCGACAAGAGGTGCAAAAGGTATGGCGATGCCACGGGCACCGGGACAAATTCTACACAATACCTGGTGTCTGGAACCTGCAGCCGATGAGGCGTTTTCTTTTCCTTTCCCGCTGAGCCCAACGCCAGCGATAGCACCCACAGAACCCACCTTCGCTTTCTCAACAAAAGCCAATGTGGAACATTTGCAAAGAGTGCAAAAATCAAAATCAAACATGTTGCGCACTTCGGCTCAAGCCGAACCGCAGCGAGCGTCATCGCGGACAGCAGCCACCGCAAACCTCCCATTCCGGTTTCCTGCGCTACGAGAGGCAAAAAGCAAAAGCGAAATTCAATCGGTGCTCTGGAGGACCTGGGTATCGATCCCAGTACCTCGCGCATGCTAAGCGCGCGCTCTCCCATCTGAGCTAGACCCCCGAACCGATTGAATTCGCTGTTTCCCGAAGCAATATTATAGCCTATTGATTCAGATTATTTAGGCACTGCTACCGCTGACGAGTGCTTAGCAGCCCCAATGGCATTGCCAGTAGTGAAGTGAGTGTGGGGAATAAAACATTCAAATGATGCCAGTACGGTGGCAATAACGAATTGGTCAAATGGAACACGATCCCGCATCCAGGCTTCAGCACCCTGTGTTTGTAGCGGCTCTCCGCCCTAAACAGTGGCTACAGCCTGACTAAAATGACCAGCTCAAAGGCTCGCCTGTTTGACAAGGATAAATGGCAAGATTTCAAGATTTCAATGCTGAGGAAACTACAAGTGCCCAAAAGAAGTTTTCACAAGATGGAAGAGGCAGACAGATGCGGGCGAGGAGATGTGCGTGTGCATGAGCGCCTCTTTGGCTGCCAATTGAATAAACAGAGAAGGAGGTATATACCAGGCTCATACTCTATATGTGGGACTCCTTGAGCGTGTAGAATGTGGTGTTTATCATAGTTTAATGGTACGCTGCAGCACGGCTTTGCTGATTGAGCAGTCCCTCAAGGCAAGCTAAATGTGTCTTATGCCACAACCAGCAAACTGTCTTAGACACGGGCTATGGCATGACAGATGGACTTGCTGACACTCATGATTCCGGCATTATGGAGGTTAGGTGCTGGCAGCACTAACGAGCATGTTGTGGCACCGTCGGCTGCAAGGATACGCAACCGTGTCGTTGCCTTTAAAAACTGGACAGAGCTTGAAAGGGAACTAAAAGTTACTAAAAACACAGAAATACCAACTGCACGCTCATTGAAAGTCCTTATGTTAATATAAGAATGCAATGAGCACATCCTCAATACAGCTTGAGCCAGCTCATGGCCATGATGAGATAAAGAAAATAAGAAATACATGGCTAGCTGAGAGCATTTCAGGGAGGTGTCTGTTGGTAGAGATGCTCAGCCTCGCTGGCTAGTATATGCTCAGGTCATTGCAATCCATGTTTTTGGTTAAGCAGGCTGACAAAGCGATACTGCCACTGCCAGCTGCTGTAGCGTTGCACAGGACACGCTTCACACTTGAAAAGGGCTGCATGCTCTTTCCAGGGGATGAAAATTATATCAGCAACGCCACACGGAGTAGCCGTTTGGAGCTGCTGAAGATGCGTAGAGAGAGAGAGAGAGAGAGAGAGAGAGAGGGACAGTGCACTGGGCCTATATCGCTTCGATTTGGCGGTTCTTGCACCGCGAAGGATCCACTCTATTGCTTTTGTGGCTACGCCGCACAAGAGTGGCAGCCTCTCGGGATATGAGCCACACTTTCAAGTCAGTGGGTGGGATTGCCAGGCCATTTTTTTTTACCCGGCGACAGAGAACGAGAGGGACGGGCGGTATTCATGCAAGCAGATAAGAGCCTGAAGCAAGGAGACGCGGCTGGCAATTCCGCTGCTAACCAGCATATCACAGCGAGTATTTGCACTTGAAACGACTGCTAGAGTTTGTGTGCGTGCGACATGAAAGCACAGTTGCGTTCCTATACAGCCACAGCTAGGGCTGCTGGTATGACCAGCTTTTCCACATTCTGCCACTTTGGTTCCACGCTCGCTCTTGCTTAGCTGTGAGACTACACAGGTGATTAATGCATATGCCGGTTGAATAAAAGAGACGGGCAAAAAAATAGGGGATTGGGTGGACTAGCTAACCAGCAAGTCAGCTGCCAGCCATCAGGGAAGGGTGGCTCAATTAAATTGATACCGCCATGCGGGACTGAAAAGGTTGGTACCTCGGGTGCCGGCACTGTGAAAAGCGTGCGCCTGGCGTCAGGCGCAGCAAGGTACTCGGCCGTCGTAGGGTGTGCGGCATACAGGCAGCTCGCATGAGCCACTTTTCTTGTTTGTAGTCATCCCCTCAGTCAGGCATGCATTAATTGTGTAGCCTTCGCTGGTGTTGCTGCTGTCTATAGGTGCTTGGAAATGCAAGCAGGCAATGGGCTTTTCGTTCCATGGTTGCACCCTTGTTACGCCAAGATTTAGCCGCTGAGGATATACGTGCTTCCTTAATTAGACCTCTTGGCACTGCACGCACGAAAATGAGAATACAGGCACATTCGCAAGGGAGGCTTCTGGGATATGGATGTGCCAGGAATAGCTGGCGCCCATTTTCCTGCTCCCGTCTATGCTGTGAGGATATCGCAGAATGATTGCAGCTCTAGGCCATCCTAAAAGAAGTGCCAAAGATAGAAGCAGAGGGGACCTTGACGCCTTGGCAGACGGGAATCGAGATTGCAAAAGAAAAGGTGTAGAAAAGCCAAGGCAGGTGCGCAAACAGTGGCCAGGCGAGGCTCTTCCGACTATTTTTTTTTTTTACAAGTATGCGCGCACTGGCATGGACGGCATCGCCTCTTGCCAAGACTTCTAAAACAGGGGGCAGAGGTGGCAAATGGGCAGCAGCGCATGCGCAGGCGGGAATCAATGAAGGGAGGGGGTGTTTGCGCTCCTTCTTACTCGCCCGCCACTTCCATCCCCTCACTCCCGCCTGCCAATGAGCAGCAGCACTGCCACACTGCAGTGTTTGCAGCCTCACCCCCTTCGGCAGCGACTGGCACCCCCCCATCAGTGCCCCACCCCTGCAGCCCCCCTCCTCTCTTGCCTCGCATTAGCTCTCCTGTCTCTTTCCTGGAGGGGCAGGAAATATGCTAGCGCTGCGAGTGCATGCCGGTGCGCCTGGCTGCTTTCCTGCCTGGATTATTCTCGTGCTTTGCGCGGGTTGGAGGAGTGCCGTGGGCTGCATTGGCTCCTGCCGCAAGAGAGTGGACTGATAATCTTGCTACGCAGAAGGCGCTCAGCCCTTGCTCTGCCTCTCTGGGGCCGTGGCGATATAAATACCCAGGCTCCCTCCTCCCTGACAGCCCTCTAATCTCCTATCCTCACTGCCATTTTCATCCATCTGTTCTGACGACCAACAAAACAAAAATCAATCGCGCGCGCGCTCTCCTCTCCTCTCATCTTGACAACCCAGTGCTTTCACATCCATCCATACACATACACATACACACACTCGTACACACACTCATACACCATTTGCATCAAGATGAACAGCTCCAGCACACCATCGTACACCCCCGCAAGGACTTCGGCTCACCTGGGTCTTGCATGCTATACTGGCGGACATGTCATGCAGCCTGCACCACGCCAAGCTGCCCCCTCGCTCTCGATCAAGAATGCCAGCGGCAGCAGCGTCAGCCTTCTCAATGATTCTGATGATTCTGACAACTCTGGCAGCTACAGCGCTCCTGATTACAAGCGCTCATCCTCTGTCCCAGGGCTCTCGCCAGAGCTGGATGCGGCCCACTTTAGCCGCTACAACCGCGCCCACTCCACTTCTGGCGCAGCCACCCCGCAGCCAATCCAAGGCATGCTCCCATCCCTCACCTCGCTTGTCAAGGCTGCAGGTCTCGCCGAGTCACCGTCTATGGAGAAGGCCAACGCCAGCATTGCCCTCCACAACCACCACCATGCATTCTACCGCCACCACGACCAGGGCTTTGCTGGTATTCCTGTGGCTGCAGCTGCCGGCACAAAGACCACCGCCAAGCGCAAGTACAAGTGCTCGCACCAGGGCTGCGGCAAGGCGTTCACTACTAGCGGGCATCTTGCCAGGCACCAGAGAATCCATACAGGCGAGAAGAACTTCCGCTGCCTGTTCCCTGGGTGCACCAGCCGCTTCTCCCGCCAGGACAACATGATGCAGCACTATCGCACACACCTTTCTTCCAAGTCTCGCCGCCATGGAAGCCCTCGCAAGGTCGTGTTTGTCGACTCGGCAGCTATCGCCAACTCGTACCACGCCGTCCAGAACATGTACGGTGCCCCTGTCTACGCCGGACCCCACCTTGCCCACCACCACATCCATCACCAGCACCCATATGCCCGCTCCGCGGTTTCGGTTCCCGCGCCTCAGGCCCATCCGCGCAGCGTCTACTACCGGCTGCCAGCGGTTCACATGGCAGCTGGCCCTGGCGTTGTGCGCAGCGGACATATGAACATGTCTCGGCGGACAACCATGCCGGCTGCCGCTGGGCCAATGGTCTACTACTGAAAACACCTAGCAAGCACCAATAATCACTCCTCTAATAGCTGGTTTCATTCTCGCATCCCTTTTCTTGCATGTTTCACTCATTGTACAATGTAACTCTTCCACCAAACACTCGAAGGAGCAGCACATTCCAATGATGGCAGCAGCAGCGGGAGCGCCCAGAGATTGGAGAGCATAGTGCTACTTCCGAGATTCACCTCTAGAAAAGGCGATATCGATGCCTTAATCGTGCGTGTAGATGTGCATATATACACATATACACATGCATGTATGCGCGTGTACGTGTCTATGAGGGCGGCATGAAGGGATGGGTGCAATATATGCCAGATGTGATGCAGGTCAATTGTCGGTTCTTTGCACGGCAATCACAACAAAAGAAATGGTCGCAAAGCAAAGCGGCACTCCCCCTTCTCGGCACGGAAGGCAGCAGGCAAACTGCGGATGTAGCCAGCGATGAACATGCGCCAACTCCAACTCCTCTTCCCTCTCTACAGACGCATCTGTCTTTTGCAGCTTCAGCTTTTCGAAAAGAAGAAGCGAGATTCTTGATTTGTCTAGTTGTATGCAGGACAAAACTCGTAAATCAATTCAAGCACTTAGAAATTGGTATGTTGGTGCAAATGGCACTAGCCCATGGGCTTATAAATAGCACATGCATATAATTAGGCTCTTGGCAAAACGCGTATTTATAAACTGCTGCATAGGCCGTTGTGTATCTTAGATCTCAAGCACGCTGCGATACGCATCGCCCTCTACGTTTTGGCCCTCCTCTCCCCTTCAGGCTGTATGGCTGTGTCTTTTGAAGAGGCTAAAATAGATCATTTCCTTTTATATGCACCTTTTTGTAGGCATTCTTAAGGTCTTGGCAGGCAAATAGATGCAAAAACAGTGGTGCTATCAGTGTTTGCTGCGATGGTGCATTGGTTGTGCATGGTAGGCGCACATCTCACAGGCGTCATTTTTTTTTATCAGCTCTGCTGTGGTTTAGCCTCGTCCGTCTAAAAGAAGCAATAGCAAGCGAGTATGTTCAGAGAGCAATTGTGTGGATGTGCGGACATGGGGTGCATGAAGCAAACAGATTTTCTACATCGAATGGGTGTCTGAAGCCGGCAAAATCCATAGCCATGAATGTTTCGGTCTGTATGCACTGGTGGGTTGGATGGCGGTTGTCACATAGAGCAAGTTTGGTGGTGTGTAGGCGTAGCTGAGATGGGGGTTTCAAACAGAATATTCGGTATGGATAATTCTATTGTTGTTGTTGTTGTTGTTGTTGTTTTGTTGTTGTTGTCGTCGTCCTCAAGGTGCAAAAGATGTAGAATCTCCGATCTTACAAAGAAAATACGCCAAAGGGGATTTGCACATACATGCATGCGCATGTATGCACGGTGGTGGATGAATAGATTCTCCATCGAATGGAAAGCCAGCCTACATGTCGATGTTGTCGCTTTCATCCCTTCTGTGTCTGGCTCCCTTAAACCGTAGATGGCAAGTTGGACAAGGGGTGGGGCAATCTGCATGGAGATTTGCGCTGCTCCTATCTGCCAGACATGCAGCTGTGAACCGCATACACTACCACATCATCGAGGTGCACAGCTGCTGGCATGCCGGTGGGACTGGGCCCCTTGCTTGAACCAGGCTGGCTTCTGAATAAGGCGTGGGATGTCGATCCCAGCATTGATGTAGTGGTGCTATTCAGCGCACATACGGGTTTGCAAGCTGAGCTGATGCTGCTTTCGCCAGCATTCGAAGGAGGTATAAATAGGCTGTTTGTCTTGGCGCAAGGGAGGATCTGGCTGTGCAGGGCAAATGAGAGAAAAGAGACTGATTTTGGCCGTCAAAGATGCATGCTAGGGCTTTCTGCGGTGTGCCACTGGTGGCAACTGGCATTAAAGCAAGTTTGGGCCCAGAGTGTGGCAGGTGGGCAGGGAGGCGAATGGCGCCATTTCTCTGTGGCATACCTGAGCCGCAGATGGTGGATGGGGGAGGGAGTCTCTGAGTTTACATCTTTCGGGCTATCTACTCCGCAACCACACGCATTTTGCATGCCATGATGCCTCTTGAGCTCGCCTGGTTTCTATTCCAGCAATTGAGCCATTTAATGAGTAAATGGCCTAGGGCCGTTCCCCCAAGATTCATAACCTGAAACAGCACGAGGCGCATGACCCGAGCCAATACATGCTGTGGTACCTCTCTTTCTTTTGCATTTAGCAGAAGCAGCAGCAGCAGCAGCACGTCGCTCCCTCCATATGGACATACGTGGTTTGTGGTGCAGGCTGCACGCATGTGCATGTCGCGGCTGCCCCCAGCGAGCACTGGCTGCTGGCACTCTCTCAGCGCCTCCCTGCGTCCATGTTTGTGCTTGTGTGATTCGCACTGCATCCTGCGCATATGCCTGGGATCCACACTCGTACTGCGCTGCAGCCGGCCATGGATCTTGGCTAGCAATAAACGAGTACCGTGGAGGCAGCAGCATAAAACAAGAATGCGGCTGCACCAGCCTTCGCAGGAAGGCCGATCTTCGCCTATTCTACACACCGGTACTTCAGTGTACTGGCAAGGCGATCAGCACAGCGAGAGTCGCAGTCCCATATAAAATGGCCGGTGGATCTGTCTCCCGCTATGCTTGCCAACTTTGCTGCCAGCCACCACTGTTTCTTGCTCCGCGATCTACAAGCCCACGTGGCATTGCCATCGAATGATCGTGTGCGAGTGGCTGCGAAGCGAGCAACAGTACTACTCGTCTGCTCAATGAACTTGGCACAGCCAAGCTGAGGGGAGCACTGGCTAATCGCCAGCCTGGCTGATCGGGCAGCAGCGCTTCAAAGACACAAGAAGCACCCACAGATGGCTTCCCTTGTCTTTACCCAGCGGTATATCGGCCGAGCAGAGCCTCGCTTTCCCCATGTCCACTATGCGTGGATGCACAGTATCTCTCGCATGCAGCTTTCGCATATCCTCCGCTGCTACTGCGGCTTGTGCCTCTGTACCGTCCACCAAGACCCCTGTTTAATGTTCCCCTCGGCAATATTCGATGCAAGGAGCATACAACTAGTGGCCGCTCTTTTCCCTCCCATCCCCGTTCCCCCTTGCATACGTTCAGCAATTGCATGGCCACAGGGGCACACGCGATGCTATTCACATGTATGTACATGTGAGGCACTGGCAGTTATTGAGCGGCGACGGACTACAATTGCCGCCGAAAAAGGCAGGAAAAAGAATAAGAAGCAAGCCACACATGCCTTGTCTTCCCTCGCAGAATTTTTTATTTTTAAAAAAGGGGGGCGGGTTATTTCCAGAGGCCTAAACTCAGAGAACGAGCTGTGGTGCACCTGCGGCTGCGGCTGCGGCTGCCTCTCAAGCTCCCATCCTCCTCACCAGGCAGGTGCATACACGTATATTAGCGAGGTGCTGAGTTTCAAAGCCACTAAAATAGCAATTAAAAATACATCAAGACGGGCACAACCTGGCTCATAACTGATGCGTGGTTGTGTGAATAATAGCCCTGTCCCATTGTTGATTCCAGCAATTCTGTATCAAACGAGCGAAGGGCTGGCTTGTCACAGCCTACGTGTTTCTTGATCCCTTGCTTCAAAGATGTTTTCATAAATGCTACCCTAAATAAAAGCGCCACAGGAAAGACTATTTTTTAATTGACACCTGGCTGTGGTTGTGCTGGTAATTGAGAAGGCTTAGCACAAATATTATAGCAATTGTGGATCTTATGAGTGGCAAATTTTGTTTTAAAAATTATAGAACGCATTGTCGTTGTGTTCACTATACCACACTGTAATACATTTGTGAATCAATAGGCCAGTGTTTGTTTCTTCTCGATAGAGCCGTCGAAAAACAAATAGCTAGACAAACATGTACACACAAAATACTGTTTGTGGCCGATACAAGTGCTCCTGTCCAGTGTTTACACTTAAAGCGTCCATTTGACGAGCGAAACATCTGCCATTCCCTTGTGCCCGGTTCACAGAAATGCTACAGGACACTCGAGCATGAATGAATGAATGGCAGGGGGCTAGAGGCGCGTGCATTGCAATAGAGAGGCTACGGGACGTACTATACCACCAGCTGATTGAGTGCCAAACAATTGCCAGCCCAAAAGACTATATTCTGAAACAAACATACATGGTGTGCCATATATGGAATAAAATACACTTATTATAGCGTTTTGTGCAGATCATGTGCAGAGAACCTGCGTCTGCGAGCGCCCTCTATTTTTCTCTATATCAAGCCACACACAAAAGTGCGACAAGCAAACAGACATTAACAGCAAACTCTAGACACATAAAATAAATATTCAAGAATAGTGCAAACCCAAGAAAATCTTCTCTTGGTTGTCCTGTATTCAAGTGCTTACTTCTTCTCTGGTGGCGCTGCACCCTCATTCTACCATTCACTTCATTTGCTTATTCCAGTGGTTTCAAGTTGTTCAGGTGCTCGCTGAAAACTGTCAGAATTGTCGCTTCTTCTGAAACCCACATTCAGCATTTCTTTTTATCATTATTACCAGGAATCCAACAACAACACCACGCACCAGCAAACTAGAAGAAAACGGAATATACACTTCTTTCCTCTAAGGAGAGGGCTTTGACAGTCTTGCAATGATTTGGTGGCGAGCACGCCTAACCGATGGCTCAAACATGGGCACATTGAAGTAGTTGGCCATATGCGCAATATCGTTGTCGGTAACAAGTGGTGGGTCTTCCAGGAGCGGGAACCCGTTCTCAATCGTATCCTGGTCAAACTCCCTTCCACCATTCACAGTCGAGTGCCCCGAAGACGAACCGCCCAGGCTACTCTCGGCCCCAAGCTCCCTTGATGCCAAGCCATTGTACCACTGGCTCAGCTCCGAGTCATGTATGACCTCATACGCGCCCTCATCCAGCAGGTGAGCCAAGTACCTTGCTCCATGTCTCGCCTTATAGTGCGAATACACCCTAAACAAATTGTAGAACAGGGGGAAATTGGGCATGACCGGAACGAGGGTGAACAGCGACGAGACCGGGACCAAGTAGCAGCAAATCTTGAGCCACTTCGAATGGTACGGGTCCTGCTTCTTAGCCAGAATACGCAGCTCCGCAATAATCTCCGACTCCGACACAAACCCCGGCGCAACCACGTCCACCTTACTAATCAGGGCGCCTTCTTCCTTGGTGGGGATCTCCTTGAGAAAATACTCTTTGAAATCGATCTTGTCCATGAGACGCTCGCCGTAGCTGTACACCTTGCCGCGCCATGTCTCCCTCGGATACACGCTCCATTTACTCCACTTCTCTGACGCTAGCACTGCCCACCGTGTCAGCCGCGTTGGCGTGACGTTTGTTGGGTGGCAGTGGAGCGCCCAGTGCGTTCTGGTAATTGGGATCACGAAAATGCGCATTTCCTTTCTTCTCGCAGGCGCAGTTGGCTGTTCTACGCGTGTATGCTAGTAGACGAGAAACAAGCAAATAAGCGGCCAGAAGGGATAAATAGGGAGGAAAGGAAATGCAAATAGATTAGAAAAAGGAAAAGAAAGTTTTAATACAACGCGTGTGTTCGTGAGAGTGGGGTAGAAGTAGCAGCAGGAACAGGAAGCGAGCGTAGTAACAGCCGTTTGTGGAGAGAAGAAAGAGGGGGACGCTGCGATTGTGCAGTAGGCTCCGCGCCCTTGGCAAGCATTTCATGCAGCCTCCTAGTGTGGAGCGAGGCAATCCTTGGGCCCTGAGTGTGAGAGTGAGCGCATTGCTTTCCACCAAGCTGCTCTGAAAAAAAAACCAGCTTGTCTCTGCCCCAGAAAGAGATGCAGGCACAGCATGCATACACCGAAACCACACTGAGCTTCCACACGGCTAGCACTCGCGTGCAAAGGCTTCCTTATGCTACGCGTTCTCGCCCCCTCTCCTCAGCAGCAGCCGGCGCCATGCCACCACGGCAAGAACGAGGAGAACTAGCGGACCGTAGGCCCACCAGTGCTTGAAAATCAGCACTGCGCGCAGCTCCAGCTGCCCCACACCCACGCTGGCCAGGAGAAAGGCGGACATGGCGAACGCCAGCCCAGTCACCAATAGAACCAGAACAGCCCATCCCACAGCTATCTCCCACCACGTAACTGCTGGAGCGTTCGGCGCGTGCGAGGAGCTCTTTCCACTGCCGCGGCTGCTAAAGCGCGAGGATAGATGCGATTTTATAGCCAGCATCCCCGGGTCCTAGTGAAAGAGATGCAGCTAGCGAGCTAATACCAACGCGGGCTCGCTATATACAGGAGAGCGCGCAACTATAGCAATAGAGGAAGGGTTTGCAACAAGAAAAATAAGCGCAGTAAGCGAACAATAATTAAAAGAAAATGCACAAAGCAGCCAAAGCTGAGGAGAGGATGCCACCGCTCCAGGGTGGCGGTGCCTGCTAATGAGGTGGAAAAGGTGTTTTGCGGATTGTCTCGGCATTCCAGCAAGGGCCGCGTGTATGACATACAAAATCATGCGGAGCGCCATCGGCATAAACAACCTCCACTCGCCCTATTCCACACCCGCTCCAACGTGGGTCAGTTAACACGCCCAGAGCCTTTATTGCCCAGACTCCATCAATAACGCTTGCCGAAAAAGAAAATGAGCCAAGAGGTGGTTACCCTGTCTTGCTCCATACGGGCTTTACATCCTTGGCTCGATCCGAAATGCTCGGAACAGGGTCGAGCAGGAGCAAATCCAAAATCCGCCTCGCTTCCTCATCGCACTCTCTCAGCATCGCCGACCGCTCGCCAGGGGGAACGAAGTGTATGGCGCCAAACACCGCCTCCAGCGCGTCAAATGCCGCGGTGCGCACAGCCACGTACTTGCCCTCAGCTGCACAAATCCTGACGGCTTTCAGGACCAAGACAAGGTCGACTGCCTGCAGAACTCCCTGAGCTCTAGCTGGCGAATACATTGTAGCCGATGTCTCCCGCAGAGTCTTTTTGCAGTGCCCGATAAGCGCCGACAACCCCTCCAGACTAGCCACACGGGTGTTCCACACCCCCGTCTCCGCAATCTCCCTCAGTGGCGACGCCGACCGCATTGCCTCGTCGCTCTCCAGCGGCCGTGTCTCTGGGAGCGACAGCGACAGCGCCTTGGTTGCCGCCGCAATAAGCATCAGTCTTTGTGGCCGTTGCATGGGCTCCTCCTCATCCACATCCATACCATTCTCATTCCTAGCGCCAGCCGACTTGTCCACCACCATGCTGCTCTGAATGATGTCCAGCAAAGTACCCGACACTTCGCCATACACGTCAAGCGGCACAGCCTCGATGAACGAGCAATAATGTGTGACTGCTGATCTGCGGTACGCCAGCTCCCCGCGTGTCATCTCCTTAACCAGTATAGCAAAAACCGTGTGTGGAATGTGGCCAAACTCGTCGTCCTGACTGGCAGTGTCCAGCGGCGAGTCCGTGTGCCCCGCAAACAAGGTCGAGCCCACAGTGCACACCTTAACCAGGCACCCAAGCACATGCTCTCTTCCGGGCCACACCCGTCCCTGGAAGGCAGCAGTCAGCGGCTGCAGCGTTAACCCAACCAGCTGGCGGATCGCTGCTACCGCCGGGTCATGTGTACCAGCCAGCGCTTGCCCACCCCTATTGCCACCTCTCACAGCGCGTTCCAGCATTCCAGCAACGTCAGCGATGGCATTGGCGCCCTGGACACGGCAATGCCACCTGTCGTCCGCGATCGACTTAACTGGACGCTCCAGCAGATCTGCCAGATGCGCCTCGACAAGCCTGCCGCCGGACCCCAGAGCATATTCCTGCCACGCATTGCGGAACGACTCTCTAACCGACTCCTGTGCGTCCCAGGACCCAAAGATCACAAACGAGATAGTGCCTGGCCCGCTCACATTCTCCCGTAATCTCTCTGGGCATCTCTGCGCCAGCTGCTCGAGCACAAGACCCGCTACACTGCGCAGATCGGTCTCGTACTTGTCAAAGTACACCTTTTCCAGATGCTTCAGCAGGTTCCTGAACATGTTAGGCGTCAGCATCGGTGCCATATACCCAATAGCCGCCGCCCACGCCTGCCGCTGGAGCGCAGAGTTCTCGGTTAGCACGCCGCTAATCGCCTTCACTAGGGCCGATGCATGTGGCCGGATCATCTCGGGGTTCTTCACGCATAGGGTCACTACAATCCGCGCGCACCCAGCACGAGTGGGCAGTCCGACGCCGCGACGGATGAGGTTCTGCAGCCTGGGCACAAGCTCATTCATGCTCTCCGTGCTGAGCTGTTCCAGAGCCAGTTCAATTCCCTGCATGATCGGCGACGCCTTGACCGCACTCAGCCTAGCGGACTCCAGCTGCTCCTGCGAGATGTTGTGGGCGTCTGCATGGAACGTCAAGTAATTTGCAGCTTGCGGCTCCATATTTGACAGCGACTCCAGCAGCCGCTCGGCAATACTAGGCGCAAACGCCGTCAGGTAGCTGCCACTGGCCTTGCATAGCTTCAGCAGCAAACCCAGGCTAAACCCACGCACGTCCTCAGCATCCGACACCACACCCTTATCGACCAAGAACGGGACCACAATGCTGAGCACTGACTGTGCACGCTTATCTCTCTCGCGTTCGCGCGGGGCCCTTGGTGTGCACCACGCAACCGTTGCCGTTGCAAGCGCTTGGCACGCCTTCAGCCCGGATTCTCTGACACTACCCTTGATGTCATCAAGTGCGCGGAATGCCATCTGCCAGATGCGCTCCAAGTACGGCACCACCAGCTCGGGACTAGCGCCCGGAATAGTGCCAGCAAGCGCGCTGCACCCGCTCTCGCGCACCCTCCACTCGCGCTGCCCCATGCTTGCAAGACACTCCTCGATGATCGGGTCCCAGAAAGTCTCCACCACGCTGGTTCCAGACTTGGCCCAAGCCGTGGGACCTTGCGCCTCGCTCGACGCAGACCCGCTGCTGGCATCAGCATCAGCTTCAGCTCCAGCCGCCGGAGTAGGCATAGATTCTGCAGGAGAGCCAGATCCAAGCAATGCACGCCAGATGCTGGTCATTGCTGCGCGTGTTTGCGGACTCGGGTCAAACGTATAGCGGTACAACTTGGGCACTATGGACTTCATATAAGGCCGCATGGACTCTCTTGCCCTCTCGATAACCGATGCAAATCCGTACGCTGCTCCCCTGCGGCTGTTCCACACGGCTGTATGCGACGCCAGCTGCATGAACTGGTAAACAAGGGATGGGTTCTGCATGTCCGATGCCAGAGAGAGAATCGACTTGTATGTGCTGTTCACTGCATGCCCATCGGGCGTCTGCCCAAGCTCTGCATGTTCAAGAAGCGGCTGGTCGGACTGAATCTGCTGCTGCAGAGACTGATGCACACTGGGGGTGCCCGATCCCCGCTGGTTTGCATTCCCGGCCCCCTGTCTCTTGTCACTGCCACTGCTGCCGCCAAACAGAGACATGAGCGAGTAAACCAAATCTTCCTTGAGCGAGGCGTCGCCCATATCGTAAACAAGGCCCAGAGTTTTGGATGCGACCTCCTGTGTAAACTCGTCGCGATCAGTCAGCAATGAACACAAGCAAGTGTGGAGCCTTGACAGCCATGGGTTAAGCTGCTCCAGCTTGGGACAGAACTGCACAAGAGAGAGCGTCCACACTGTAGCTGCCTGTCTTTCCTGTGGGTTGGTCGACTTGACCATCTTGCCAACCACCAGACCGAGGAGCGAGTCGGTGGCACCAGCATTGGCACCCAGGCCATCTTGTCCATAAACCAATGAGGGGTCAAGCGGAAAGATCCACCCAAGCTTAACGAGCGAGCACTTGAATCTGCCCAGCGCCATAGCCAATGCCTCGCCAATCCTAAAGTGCGCATCCAGCTGCTTCTTATTAATGCCGCTGGCGGATTTTTGCAGGAACTCGACTAGCTGTGCTGCGAGGCCCGCGTCGCCCATGGCGACATTTGCTAATGAGCGGAACGCGGCATCCTGTACCTTGGCTTCATTCGTGTGTCTGATTATATCAGTCACCGCGGCCATGGCCTCATTGCCAGCGTTGCCAGTGCCCACAACGATTGCACCAGCCTTGCCAATCTCGCCAATGGCAGTGCACAAAGCACTGGCAACCATTGGATGTGTGGACGACTTGCTCGCACATCTTGCCGCCTCTAGCAGTGCTTCTTGAGCGTCACAAGCCATGTCTCCGACAGGACCGAGACCCAGACCGGCCCAGGTCCTATTCAGTGCCAATTGTGCAACGCGAAGCCCATGCACGATATGTCCAAGCGCAAGTATGGATCCCTGCTTCTTGTCCAGCGAGTTGGGGTGCACAGGCTCCTTGACGGCCACGAGCAACTCCGACAGCAGATTCACGACTTCGCCGTTCCAAAACTCTTGCCGCAATTTCCCATTCGAGTTGCCGTCTGAATACAGCTTGATAGCGTACACGATAGCCAGTGCCTGCACGGCACGAAGCTGTGCCTCGGGATTACGCACACCGACAAGGGAGATGAATACTTGTCGCTGGTCGAAGAACGCCAGGGAAATGTCCTGTGGACCGAGCGACATGAGCTCTACCAGACACACAAGCGACTTGGACAGAACAGTGGCTTCTGAAAGATGGGTGCTAGCCAGCGAAAAGCTCACAACATCGGTCCATTCCTTAAGAACCGAGCTCGACGAGCTGCTACTGGTGGCAAGACTGGACAGCCCCATGCGCATGCTATCTCGCTGTAGCTCTGTCGATAGCTCCTTGCTCTCGTTGATCGACTCGAGGTCCAATACATCGACGACCAACTCCGGATTCCTCTCCTTTTGGTGCAGTATTCCGTTGACAAGTAGCAAAGAACGGCCGAAATCGATAATCCCGCCGTACACCTGAGCGTTGGCTGCGTTCAGACGCCCGCTAGCTGAATATACTAATCCACTGGTTTCATTGGACACCTCTTGCATACGAGCATGGAGGAAGTGGATGGCATCCGTAAGCTCTGGCAACTTGTCCCTGTCCTCACAGAGCATGCTTGGTGGAATTGATAGGCCAGACTGAGCAAGAGCATGTATCTCGCGCTCAGAGTCCGCCATACCAAGCAGGCAAATCCACCGAGCGTCCATCCTACTAAATGGGAATGCCGATATGGCATAGCGTAGAGCACAGTACCTTGCCTGGCGCACCGGATTAGATAACTGGTCCTTTAGCAACACCAAAATATCTGCCTGCGCCTGGCTGCTAGTATGCTCAGCGTGGTAGGCCGGCAGCATAGCAAGTAGCGCCTCTTGGATGCTCAAGCGGACGTTAGCGGACTCCGTATTGAATGCGTCGAACATTGCCCGCAGGTGCGTCAGATCTCCAGAAACCAGCGATGGCGCGCGTTTTCCTAGAGTTCCCCATGCAACAAATGCCGATCCGCGAATAATGTCCTCGTCCAGACGTCCGTTCGAGTTGGCTGCAGTGCCCTCAGCCAATATCTTTCTGATTCCTTGCATCAAAATGGGTGCAGCGCGGTTGATTTGGTCCTGCGGTGCCATACGAATCACCCATTGCATAAACATCATCCCGTGGCGCCTGAGCTTGCTGGAGGTACCGGTGCCAAAAAGACTTTCGAAAATAACACGGAGCCATTGCGGGAACGAAGCGGCAGCCTTCGCTGAGCGGTTCAAGTAGCTCACTAGCTTGAGTCTAACCGCAATGGGCGCAGGCGATCTCTTCTTCTCGGCTGCAGTCTCCGGCGTACTGCCCAAAAACATGTCGAATATGGCGCTGACAAAGGACGCTGACTCATAATCGAACGGCCGGAGTCTCTTTAACGAGTCCTCACCGCGACTAGCAACTGGCGGGAAATAAGGATCGCAGCTGGAGCAGAGCAGAGCCAAGAATCGCATTTCATGAATGGCATCGGGGCATTGTGTTGGGAATGCCAGGTCTGAGCCCACTATCCGAAGCATGTTCAGTTTTAGCTCCCTCAACACGTCGCTGTCTGATACCCATCTCGCCTTGCCCTCGTTCGTTAACAGCGATTGGCTGGCTGGGCTCAGTCCGGTAGCCACAGAAGCCGTGCCATCTGCCGCTTGAGGCGAGGCTGATGCCGATATCGGGTTGAACAAGAACAGGTCCGCAGCGCAAAGGAGTAACTGCTTGGCTTGCTCAGGCGCATTGGTGAAATCGAGGGATTTAAGCGAATCGTCAGTGAGATCAGGGCACCTCTGGATCGCTGTAAGCAGCGCGGTGGTTATAATAGCTGTCTGCGACGCCGGTCTGCTTGCAATGCCGTGAAGCAGCTGAGGGATAGTCCCGACGAGCTCGTTGGCAGCTGCTCTTTCAACAGCAGTCATTATGTACATTAGCCTGAAGCCCTGCGAATAGGCTGTGCTCTTGCTTTCCTTTGCGAAGGTGCTAGCAAACAGGGGTCCGATGGGGAGCGTAACTGCCGGGTAGCCTCTTAGCTTTTTGTTGATCTGCCCAAGAAGGCCGATAGCCTTCGTTCTCACGCCGGCGCTTGCAATATCTAGCTTGTCCAGAAGCGGCACGAGCAGCGTGCTGACCAGCTTATGCATCTGCTCATCAGAGCTGGCCAGCGCAAACCTAAGCTGCAGCGCCTCGAGGAGCTCTAGTCCTTTCAAAGAGCAACAATACCAGTGAAAAAGAAAGAAAGAATTAATCGTCAGTGTAGGTCGGTGGACAATACAAGTCAGCGTTGACAAGCCATGAATCACCAATAGCTTACCTAGATCCGAAACGTCTGCCATAGTGATACAAGCGGTAGAATGGGCTGGTGTTATATTAATAGCTTGTATGAAAAGCGCATGTAGTAAGGAAGCAAAGCTGACATGCACTTGCTGTCGGATGCTCCCTCCAACCTCTTAATAAAGCTTTTCTTGACGGGCCACGTAACTAAGGGGCATGACGCAAACAGGGCAAGGACTCGTCATCAAAATTTCACGTGAAGTAAATCCAGCAATAGAATTCTGATCAGCCGTGATGTAATTGGGATTAAACACGAGTACAGGCAATGACGTGTGGTATTCAAGCAGTAACAGAGGAGGTGGAGGAAAAAGGAACAAGCTTTGAAACATAAAATGCAGATGACCTACTCGGGCCATACGGCTTGTTGCTCAAGCAAGCAGCCGCGTGTCTGACAGGTCCTCGTTGTAAGTGCGGGTGAAGACAAGCTGCGAGCACCCTAGAGTGCGAGTGGCAAACGCACCCTCGCAGTATGCAAAGTAGTATTCCCACTTGCGCCGGAACACGTCGTTGAATGCTGCTTGGTCGCTGGTGCATTTGCCTGCTCCGGGTGACTGGGATGACTCGGGTGAATTGGGTGACTCGAGTGACTCAGCTGCTGGTGGTGCTCCAGCCTTCTCCTCGGCAGTGTTCTCAAGCCCAGAGTCAAGCCCAGAGTCAAGCCCA
>MU604034.1:42454-58367 GCA_025201845.1 Martensiomyces pterosporus | reverse complement strand
AGGATGCCCGCCTGCTCCGACTCCCTACGGCCATTGGGACCTGTTGACCCAGAGACGTAGAAATCCGCAACACCAACCAGCCCAGTCTGGGGCTTGACCAAGGCAGAAATGCGGTCGACCACTGGGTAAAAGTCTTCAATCATCGAGAGCGAGTACGACATAGTGACAAGGTCGACCTGGCCCTGGTCGCAGGCCTCGAGTCCCGGAAGCACAAAGCTCGAGGCATCTTGGCAGAGCACTTTGACGTTGGTCCAGCCCTTGGCGCGGAACCTCTGCTCGGCCACCTTGCAAAGCGGGCGGCAGAGGTCGATTAGGTAGACGGTCTTGAAGTTGGAGATGGGAAAGAACTCGTCCATTTGCTCAATGTTCCACCCGGTGCCTCCGCCAATGTCGACCCAGATGGGTGCAGAGCCCTGTGCTTGGGCCATGCGCTTGGATAGCTCGCCTGCGCACAGCCGGAGCATGGTCTTGCGGCCGCGCAGTAGACCGCCTCGAGTGGAATCGTAAACTACGCAAAATGCAACGACACGAAGAATTGCACGCGCCACCGCAAAAGACAATGCAAGCCCCCAACACCGCCGCGAATTGAGCAAGAGGGAATTGCGTGATTCCATGCCCTGCATACAGGCCATTTGCGTTGGAGTCCGCGATGCATATCACTTGTTACTGGAAACCGTGCATGATTTGCACTGTTATGAAAAGGTGGCTTACCATCGGCTTGGCCCTCGTAAAAGGCATCCAGGCGGCTCTGCTGATCGGAGTGGAGGCCCAATGGCTTAAAAAAGCAGTTGTAGGCAAACTTGGCGGCAGTGCGGATCTTCTCAACACCGGCATAGAAGATGCTGGCCAGGGTGACGAGTGCCATGCCGTAGGCCACTTTGCTCCTCTTTGACGCCTCAGGAGCCAGAAGCTCAGGAGAATCCCGCGATTGAATAAACATGGAGTCGGCTCGAGGGACGTCGCGAGCGCAAACGCCAAGGAGCAAGATGGACAGCGCGAGCATGACCAGAGTTGCCCGCCCTGCGTGCCGCCGAAGGGCATGGCGGGAACATAATGCCTCCATCATCGTTCAGGGGTGAGGTTAGATTAGTAGCGCTTGTGGCTCAGACACGAGTAACCTTGGCAAGAGCAAGAGCAGATTATAGAAAAGAGAAAGAGACGAAGAACCTAGCAGCTACGTGTGCGGTTTGGTATGCACGGGGAAAGACAAGAAGCAAAGAGCAGCAACACCGAAAAGACGCGAGGCAACGCAGTAAGACAAGCGCAGGAAAGGCCGCAATAGAGAGAGAATCAGGAATAAACGAACAAAAGCTGGGCAAGAACGGAGAGAAAAGTAGATGGGAACGAGACGCACGAGCAGTCCAAGAGCCTTTATACCTCCTCCCATCCACGTCTTTGTTTCCCAGTGCCTCGCTGCCAGCGACGGCGGAGGCACGTCCATGCATGGAGGCAATTTTGGTTTTTTTTTTTCTTGCTCTTCTTCCGGGGAGAGGGTCTCTTTAGGCGGATGGCTTATCGGCCGTTTAGGGAAACACGCCTTTCTCTATGCGATAGTGACTATTGCTGGCCGTGTCTCATTATCGATGGATTGGGTAGTGTGGGATTACGCACGAAGCGCGAGCAAGGCACAATGAGGTATGCAGAATGCTTCGTCGTGCATATATGCGCTTCTGCTGCTGCTCTTCCATGGGTTCCCTATTCTTGTTAATGTGACTATTTTCTGTTCGTTTGTTTGTTTGTACGCTCGTAGAGTGCCCTAAACCTCTTTCTTCTCCGAGAGCAGGAGCGTCTGGACAAGCGCTGCTGCTGTGGTGACAATCGGCGATAATCGCGTGTGGACGGATGAGACGTTTAACAAGGGCATGTATGCAATCGTCTTTGTCGTATCAGCCAGCATGCCCTGCTACACATGCCACGCTCCATTGGAAACAGGGGGGTGTGCTATTTTTCAGCTGCTTGGCAATTTGGTTTTGAGCAGGAAACACCGTGCTTTGCAGCTTATTGCATGCACGCAGAATTGCCCTCGCACCCGCTGCAATATCGACGCTTTGCCTGCTGGCTGGCTGGAAGCGCGCATTGGGTAAAGAGCCCGCCCACCCCGGCTGCAAATCTAGGGCGTCTGCTCGTTTCCTGTGTTCTTTGCCTCCTGCCCTAACCATTTGTCCCAATTCAAAGTCACAAATCTAGCACACTGCAGATCACATCCACCAGGTAGTCAATATGTACATATCGCTTAATGCCACGGGGCACCCACCAGGAATACAGCCTTGCCATCTCGCCTAGCTGCACAAGTGCTTTGCGCACGTGCAGGGCTTCGTTGGCAGCCTGCCTGTCAGCGTAGTATTTATATTAACGGCTCGGCATGGGTAAACGGGGACCCCTTTCTTGCACACTCTCTTGCTGCTGTCAGTGGGTTTCAACAAGATAAAGCAGCAGCGTGTCCCCTCGGTTTGTTCATGGGCATCGATGCCGCATGGATCACATCGCTCAGCCCTGTGCGTATGCAGGAAGCGAAGCATCCAATCAACTGGCACACCTGGGCTCAGGAACTGGATATGCGTAGAGCCAGGGGTTGGCCCAATCACAGGGGGCCGTGTCAAACGTGTGCCAGTGCACGCGACCAAGAGCGATGCGCAGTCGCCTTCAAAGCTCGGCGGTAGCAAATAATCCGCACACGTCGCTCTTCTACCCATGGATTGGCTCTCTTGCGGCAAAGGCAGAGAAGAGGGCTCTCTTCTCCCCGTTGGCAAAAGAGCTGCTGCTGGTTCCCTGGCTGCAGCCAGGAGGTCTTTGTGCCCAAATCATTAATCCGATGATACATCATGAGCCGTCCAGAGCCTCCTTTCATTGCCACCTAGAAAAGACATGTGTGCAGAAAATGCGCCATTGCACTCAACCCAGGGCTGTTCAGTGGCGCGTGTGCAGGGGAGGAGGGCATGGCCGCTGCTGTTTTCAGTTCCTGGAATCCCAGAAAGCAGCACCAGTGGCTTGTGTGTGCATCAGTGGTTCTGTTTGCCACGCGGAGCTGAAGCTCTCGCACGCATCCTCGCATCACCACTTTGCTCATTCCAGCACGCTGCCTTTCAGCCACAGAAGGACCGAACACAAAAAGCCACCAGCGAGAGGAATTTGGGAAGTGGGTGGGACAGATCTAAAGTTTACCGCCCGTTCAACACGCCCTGGAAACCATGCGCAGACCCGGAGGGAGGTGCGGAGTTGCTGGCGAGGCTGGCGCTGTTCCTCTCCACAACAACAACAACACCACACATCTTTGCTATTGTAGCAACGATAGGGGGGGCTAAGAAAAAGGACGCTAGGAAAACCGCCATCACCCGCTGGCCGCAGACAATGGCTGAAGAGTGGTGTTCGCTTTGTGCGGTGTTTCAGAGAGACATGATGGAGAGGGAGGTGGTTGCCATCATTGCACGAAAATGCACAATGTGGAAAGGCGGAGAGAGGAATGCTGGTTGTTTTGCGTCCGCTCTCGCATCTAGGCAGCACAATGTATCAGCAAAGAAGGAAGACCCAGAACCCAGACAATGAGGTGGCGATGGAATAAGGAAGCAGACGCACACGGCCACGCCGTAGCGGTTCTGTTGCCATGGACAAGATGTTAGATTGGCTATAGGATAAATGAGAAGCACCTGCCGGCACAAATCCATGAGAAACTCTCTCTATACTTTCGCACATTCCACATAGTTCAACCGCGCGCTTCCATCCTAGCACCATCGGTAAGACATGATTCTCGATGACTCAACACTCCTGCGACTTTGTGCAAAGTGCTCACAAACAAAGCCCACACATGTGCTTTCTCCCCCCCCCCCCGATATTCAATAGAGGATTAATATAGAAGCACGCTTCTACTAGCATACGTGATTCTCATGAGCTCTTCAGATCCCAAGAAGAATAAGGGTTTTGCAGTCATCAACGTTCGCGCAAACTACACCAGTGCAAGCAGCAGCAGCAGCAGCAGCAATAACAATAATAACAAAGGCGGCAGCAGCAACAGTGGCAGCAACAGCACATACAGTCCAAGCATTGCCGAAACCACAGGCAGAAAACTGTACCAGAGCTTGACTAGGAAGTCAGCCAGCACACTCGCAACGCTCCACTCAGAGCCTCGCCGCACTGGATCTTCAGCGACAGCGACCCTAGTACCTCTAGATTCCATGCGCAAATCAGCACCCCAGACAAAGCACACTAGCGCAGATAGCGATATCCTGTCACTCACAGGCAACAGTAAAATCAGTATCAGCAGCAGCAGTAGCTCCGGGAGGCAGAGTAGGTTCTTTTTGCCCAAGAAAAAGGCACCCGCTATTCCAATCGGCGGCAAGCGAACGCACGGCCACAGAGTAATATCCTACCCAGAGCCCAACATATTCGATACGCCGCAGCCGGTGCATGTGAACACCAGCATATGCCTGTCTGTCTACTATGCTGCCGAGGGACTGTGGAAGAACGTCAGCTTCCCGCCATCCATTACGGTTGGCCAGGCCCGAGACATATGTATGCTGAGGTTTAATGTGTGGCAGCACGTAATGGAGCGCGAGATTCCCTGCAGCAACCACTCTCTGTCTTCGACATCCTCAGGAATTCGCGCCGAAGAGCAGCAGCAGCAGCAATGGAGCAAGGCGGATGACAATGCATCTGAAACAGGCCGCGGATCTGTGCACACCGAAAAGACCTCGATTAGTAGCACCAGCAGTACCCGCGACCAGTTTGGGCTCTACTGGGTGGCACGGTCCAAGTGGCTCGACAGCCATATGCATTTGGCAGGCTATGGATTCAAAGAGGGCGATATCATCGAGCTACAGGACAGGTGCGCATTCGTATACACCAACAACAGAGTAACGAATATCCATCAAGAGATTCCCACCGTGAGCGCTGAAGGACCCGTATACTACTTGGAGACAAAAGGAATCGAAGCGGCGTGGAGGCTTAGATGGCTGGTTTTGCGCAGCCAGATGCTCCGCTGTTATCGAAAGAAGGGCGATGGGGGGGATAGGCGGTTGCTCGAAATAGACCTCGATAGAGGATTCAAGCTTGTTGACCAGAACGGCCAGGAGGACCACAAGGTATCGACAAGCGACCGTCTATCAGATGACTCTGGCGACAAGAGTACCAAAGGCACTCTTGATACTGCTGCTGTAGGACTCTCTGCTTTGCTGGGCCTTGCGTCTCGGCAACAGCTGGGCGGAGACGGTGCGCCGCTGATCATCAAGAGTGGGCGCCAGGTGCATATATTTTGCACACAGAGTGCAGTCGACTACGACTACTGGCGTCGCATGCTTAGGCTTGCCCAGGGCAGTCCTGTAGGCGAGTCTGGCGTGGCTAGCAGCAGAGACCAAGAGGGGGGATCGTGGACCACGGAAACGCACCTTGCTGCCACTGCATCTTGGAGCAAGGGCAGCGTGTCGACACCCTCCACATCATCCACAGCCCCGTCAATCCCTCTCCCAAAGATCCCTTGGCAGCAAAGGCATTCGACACTTGCGTCAGCACCCGAAGCGGGGAGTAGCTTTTCTGGAGGTGTAGGAACATCGCTGGTGCATCATCGGCCACGGCAGCAGGCACAAAAGCAGCCGCGGCTTGTAGCGCGCCCCAGCGTGGAGCGCTTTGTGGCTACTGCGTACCGTAGGCGACCAAATATGCCCAGCCTAGAGCTATGCCACTGCGTCACTGTAAGCGGCGGGCTGTACGGGTTCAGCGACATGGATATCTGCTCTGAAATCGACAACGAGAACCTGGTCGCCTTTGCTGACTTTATGGTTGGGCTCAAGCCCGGCAGCGTCGCTGTATCAAGCGAGGCCCATGGCGATAGGCATGTGATCCGGCTACTTGGCGCCGACCCAAGTCTCTTCCGCGAAGTAGCCAGCAGCAGCCATGCCAGCCGCCATAACCAGCAGGGGCGTCTTCTACAGCAGCAGCCAAGCACTGATTTCTCTTGTAGCAGCGCCACTGGCAATCTGGTGGAGCTTCTGTGGCTGGAAGTGGGCAGCAAGGAGAGGAGCAGCCAGTGGGTCGAGGCACTGTGCACTATAGGCGGCATTTGGCAACACCAGAAACACTCAGATCTCGATTCGGCGAGTTTAGCCCTTCTGGAGGAAGACGCGCGCGACCTCAGCGCTGAGTATGCCGCGATCGACCACGATCTTCACGAAATGATTCTTAGACGATCCAAGTCCGTCGTCTCGACAATTTCAAGAGCCGAATGGCCTATGCCGCCAACTACCGTCCCTCCGATGCCCAAATGGGTGTCGTCGCTGCAGCCGCCTCCCTCGCCACCACGCGCCGAGGAGAGGCCGTCGCGGCATGCAATGGCTAGCGACTCCTGGCTCGGCGTGTCCAGCACTCGCACGGTCGATGGGAACCCGTCGCTCGATGCAGTCGGCAGGAGGTTCAACGACACGGGGAGCATACGCGAAGGCCACGGCGGCTCATCCGCCTCGTCGCCGTTTGCAAGGTTCCCGTGGTTCAAGCAGCGTGGGTCGGCGCCCCGATAACCTCCAGGAGCCGAACCGCCAGCCGATTCTGGTTTCTGGATCGAGTCGCTGAGGCACTGCCAAACGAAAATTTTTCTCTCCTGTGCTGGGATCAAAAGCAGCGCAGAACAGGGCAGGCATGAATGACAGCGAGGTGTGGCACATTAAAAAGAGCGGCTTTGCGGGAAGAACGTGAGTCACCTTTCGTCTTTGTTTCCCACATCAACACGCGCGCTTTGTACTTTTACTAGTCCCGCTCGCAGAGAGCGCACCTCCCCCATTGTTCCGCGGCTGTGTTGGATCTACACAGATATGGCTGGCAACAAAGGAGTCATCATTGTTCGCTGAGGAGGCGACCGCAAGCGCGCACACTCGTGCTTAAATGCGCCTTCTCCGGCACATCGCTCTTGTATCATCTGTTGTTTATAGGCACTGGCTTCGTTATTTCTTATCCGCACTCTGCATGCTGCTTTGCAAAAACTACCCCTCACACGCCGCTTTTACACTAGCTTTTTGTTACAAGAACCACTAAAATGTCCTCGGGTCCAAAGAAACTCTGGGGCGGGCGCTTCTCTGGCGAGACCGATCCCCTGATGGAGGCCTTCAACGAGTCCATCCACTTTGATCGCCGCATGTACGCCGCCGATATCCGCGGATCGCAAGCCTACGCCAAGGCGCTCCACAAGCAAGGGATCCTGACCGCCGAGGAACAGCAGACCTTGGTCCAAGGCCTTTCTGCAGTCCTGGCCGAGTGGAGGGACGGCAAGTTCGAGCTGCGCCCTGGAGATGAGGACATCCACACCGCCAACGAGCGCCGGCTAGGCGAGCTTGTGGGCAGCGTTGCTGGAAAGCTCCACACCGGGCGGTCGCGCAACGACCAGGTTGCCACTGACATGCGTCTGTGGTTGCGCGAGGAGGTCGAGAAGCTGATCGGGTTCCTCCGCGAGCTTGTCGGCGCCCTTGTACACCGCGCCGAGGTCGACGTCGATGTCCTGATGCCCGGGTACACCCACCTGCAGCGCGCCCAGCCGATCCGCTGGTCCCACTTCCTCTTGAGCTACGCGTTCTGGTTCCAGCAAGACACCCAGCGCTTGGAGCAGTTCATTCCTCGTGTCGCGCAGCTGCCTCTTGGATCGGGAGCCCTGGCTGGAAACCCGTTCCAGGTCGACCGTGAGTGGCTGGCAAAGGAGCTTGGGTTCTCCTCCGTCACCCCCAACTCGCTCTACGGCACCTCCGACCGCGACTTTGTTGCCGAGTTCCTCTTCCACTGCTCGCTTGTCATGGTCCACATTAGCCGTCTGGCTGAGGACCTGATCATCTACTCGACTGCAGAGTTTGGCTTTGTCCAGCTCGCCGATGCATATAGCACTGGAAGCAGCCTGATGCCACAAAAGAAGAACCCCGACAGCTTGGAGCTCCTCAGGGGCAAGAGCGGGCGTGTGTTTGGCGACATGGCCGGGTTCATGATGACTTACAAGGGGCTTCCCAGCACCTATAACAAGGATATGCAGGAGGACAAGGAGCCCATGTTTGACGCGGTCGATACGCTCACTGGCTCTCTGCAGATCACGGCTGCTGTGGTTGCGACATTAAAGGTAAGCTAGCTTTGTGGCCTGTGTTGGTCCGAGCTGGTGCGGGTTCAAAATGATGAGTTACATCGATTAGTCTTTAGGACAGCCAATTTCACCGTTGGCATGCTGGCTACAACATACCCAATAACTGAACCGCATCCGCACCAGCTCCCTCATCCCCCACCTACCCTGCCTTTTTGCTGTTCGTGGACGGATCCATTTTTGGCTAACTGTTCCGCTGCTCCTGCGTGTGTTTGCTTTCCTGTTGCTCCCGCATAGATCAACGCCAACAAGATGAAGCAGAGCCTTACCGCTGATATGCTTGCCACCGATTTGGCCGAGTACCTTGTGCGCAAGGGCGTGCCGTTCCGCGAGACTCACCACATCTCTGGAGCAGCAGTGAAGATGGGCGAGGACCGCGGATGCCAGATCAGCGAGCTCTCTGTAGCTGATCTCAAGACCCTGCACCCAGCCTTCGAAGACGACGTTCTCCTCGTGTGGAACTTTGAGAAGAGCGTCGACAACCGCAGCTCGATTGGCGGTACCAGCCGCGCGACTGTCGCTGGCCAGATTGAGCAGCTGAAGACCTGGCTTAGCTGAGCAAAAATAGCACTAATTTTCCTCCACCTTTTTGCATGAATATATTGTTTACCTACATGAAATCCCGCTTTGCGCCAGCCACCGTTTATGTGTATGTGAGCACCGCGGCTTTTGCTTGGCTGGAGGGCGTGGTGGTTGTTTGGGCTGGGTCTGAGGGGTCGGGATCCTCGCTCAGGCGCATTCATGCCACAGAGCATGAGCTGCTGCCACTAGCTGACAGCGTTGTGCTCTAGCCGCTATATAGATTGCGGTAGTGTTAGCTCTACTGCCCCCTTGTCTCCTTGCTCTCTGCAACCTGGAGCAGCTCTATTGACACACTTCACCAACTACAGCAGCTTTAGAGCATGAGCAGCAACAGCCCGACACCCGACACCGGCTCAGCGAGTCAAAAGAGCGCTCTGGATAGGTACCGCGAGTGGCTCAACGAAAGCAGCAGCGGCAGCAGCTCAAACTCGCCGCCACAGCAGCAGCCCTCTCCAAAGCCACTCAGACATCCACCAGCCTCCACCCCCGTATATGTGTCTGGCAGCAACCCGCCGCCGAGCAATGATGAGACAGCGCCGTCTCCGCCAGCCCCAAAGCAGCCGCCTCCAAAGCCGCCAAGAAAACGCCTGCCGTCAAAAGATGACAAGCCGCGTGCAGCCCCACCGGCACCGCCGCAGAGGTCACTGCCGGAGACCCCCAGACCAGCGTCAAACCCAGGATCAGACCACCAGGCAGCCCCAGATCAGCCAATAAGCTACCTGAACAGGCACCTTGCAACGTCCACTCCGGGGTCTGGGAGAACCGATCAGGACCCAACGCAGCACAGCTCGCCGTCCAGATCGCCATCAAAGCTCCTTCGTACGCCACGCAAGCTGATAAAGCAAATGTCATTCAAATCCCTGCTCCCGTCTCCAACACCACAGCCAGAGTGGAGCCAAGAGAGCACAACTACTAGCACACCAGGTGGACAGAGGCCTAGTGATAGCGGCGATGGTGGTGGCAGCACCGAGGCAGCAATGACGGGTGAGTCAGGAACTTGCGGTAGCGGGGGAACCCGCGGTATGGATACACTATTTGGCACATCGCCAGTTAATCGGCCTCCAGCTACACGCCAGGAGAGTCGGAGAGAGTCAGACACGGCGCCTTTGCAACCAATCGCCGAGCACCCACCATTGTATGAGGTTGACCTGGCCACTAGCAACGGGCTGCGGTACGGTGCTACGCAGATCGACGAGAAGCCGCGGATCACCGAGCAGGACGGCCACACCGAGCCCGTCATGTGGGAGTACCACACCATGGACGGGCGCCGGGGGTGGTGGGTGGTTATGTGGGCATTCCTAGCTAGCTTTGTGTCGCTCTCAGCGCTGTTCACATACACCGCATACGAATCCTACTACGAGGCGACCAACATGGCAGCGACCAGCGATGATACTGCGACGACGGAATTTATGACACGCCACAACCCAGCAGTGCTCACAAATATCCACGAGGGCCAGCTCAAGTTCGACCACAAGGACAGAAGATTTAGCCACAAGGCATCGACCTACTCGGTGCTGATCGGCACGCTGATGGCTGGCTTTGCTTCGCTGTTCAGCGCACCTGCAGGCATTGCCGCTGACCTCTTTGGGTACCGCATCTGCTGTTTTGCCGGCACTGTGGTTATGTGCATCGGTCTGTTTGCCTCGTCGTTCATAGATCACCTTGCTGTGCTGTGCGTGCTACAGGGTGTGGTATGCGGTTTGGGCATTGCAATGGTCTTTGTTCCCGCATACACCGCTCCAGCGCACTGGTTTGATCGCCATAGGGCGCTCGCCACCGGGGTGGCAGTTGCTGGCGCTGGTATTGGTGTCGCCGTCCTCACGCCAATATACCGACTTATCCTGCGCCATCGCGGCATGTCGATGGCCCTGCGTGTCCAGGCATTGGTTACGTTGGTCATTGGCGCTTTTGCGTCAGTGGGCCTGCGTACACGAGTTGAGGTGAGGCGCGCGCAGAGGATGGACTGGTATCTGGTGCGCGACCCACGGATGCTTGCGCTAATGGCCATCTCATTGTTTGGGTCTGCCTCACGTTTTGCCCAGTTCTACTGTCTGCCGGCGTTTGCCATGTCCCAGGGAAAGAGCGAAGAGGACGGCATGAGCATCATCTACACGATGAGCGCCTTTTCAGTTCTTGGCGTGGTGGTCGGAGGATTTTTGGCCGACCGCTCCGGGTACATTGCAGGCATTGGGCTGAGCCAGCTGGCAATGGGCCTTTTCACGCTGGTTCTGTGGACGCCCTCAACAACGGCGTTGGCGCCAATGTTTGTGTATGCCATATTCTCTGGCATCTCGTCGGGCATCCTTGCCGCAGTGTTTCCTCCCAGCATTGCACAGATGTTTGGCATATCAAGGCTGGCTACCACGGCTGGGCTGGTCTTGGCTGCCTGCATGCCAGCTATCTTGGCTACCACGCCGGCGGCTACCGAGTTTCTGACCCTAGCAGCTGGCAATCGCAGCACGGCGTGGCTGATTGCCCTGAGCGGCGTGTTCTCCCTGGTCGCCGGCTTTATTGGGCTGTTCCTACCATTGCTGCAGCGCAGACATGTCGCACAGTCCGTACGGAAGCAGACATCCGGGGCATGGATGCAGTAAAGGCCAAGCAGCCTATGGTTCCTTTTAAAAACAACATGTTTTTGAATTACAACGACAAGAAACCCATTCCTCATCTTTACTTGCTAGCCTCCTCGGGAGTCTTTGTTACCAGAGCCATCGCGTGTATGCCGCCCTCCATGGCCATCTCCTCCTTGAACAAGGCATACACCCCGCGCTGTCTCTGGATCAATCTTTGGCCTGCAAACTTGTCCGAAACAATGCGGAGACGGAAATGCGTCTCGGTGCTTGCGACTCCCTTCATCGGCGCGTGGTGTCTGTGCTTGTGTGACTCGTTCTCGATCACCAACTCGGCTGGTGTGTACTCGGCCTCTATGCGCTCGCGGATCAGCTGTTCGAGCGGCCCAGACGTTTTTGCAGCAGCTGTCGACATTCTCTGTGAAAGTTTCAAAACCCGCAAGGTTGGGAATTTAGCAAGCATAACAAAAAGAAGCTGTACGGTACGTTGATGAAGAGCGGAGGTAAACCAGAAGAGAGCGATGAGATAGCAAGACACGCTTACGTTGTAGCGCATCACCGTGTTTGCGAGTCGTAGGCTCGATTCACGTGACCGAGCCAGCCGATCTCAAAGCCGCTATGAAAAGTTTTTCCTAGTGCAAGGCTTTCAGCTGCTTGGAGTGCAATATGAGCATGGACGGTTAAATAGCAGACAGGGCTGGAAGTAGCTGCTGCCAGCCTTGTTTCTCTTCATCTCCGTCTCCTTTGTATTTCTATCTCTTACTGCTGGTTTCGCACCATGGAAGCCTGTCCATTGCTTAGTGAGTGTAAGTCAATACCATCGGCCCGGCACATCCCTGCCTCCGCAAGTACCTCTGCCTACTGCTATAATGATGAAATCTATGCTCTTAAACCCAGCTCTTCGAGCGGCCACTTTTAAACAACGCAATCGGCCAAGCTATGAGAAGGATTTAATCTGACACCTCCAATTTGCAAACAGAAGGATCATAGCAATATCCTGTGGGTCTGCCCGAGACCGAACCAAGTGCTAATCATGATGTATGGCTTCTGTTTCTGCTCTCCATGGTAGATATGTCGCTGTGGCCAGGAGGACATTGTCCTTTTCCATCCCTCACAACAGCCGAGTGTCCAAGCAAGACCCTAGGGCTGCTATGGCGTCTTGGTTTATACCTTTGTTGCTTAGAATGTCTGGTACAAATAGCTTGAATATATGGCACTGCGCCTGGAACTGAGTAATCTGCAACCCATGTTGTATTGGACGCTGCTGTTAGAAAGATAATGGTGATTTACTGGAAATGCTCATATTTAATGGAGAGGACACTCACCATGGAGCAATGTGGCTGCTAGGTAGAGCAGGGGTGGCAAGAGATGTGACGGCAATGGCAAATACGGCCATAGTGGACTCCATTGCTGCGGGCGTGGTGCTTTTCAAAAGAGATTCATCTGCCGTTTTTTTATCGCTTGGCAGTGCCATTGCGTTTCGTGGGCCTGGCCAAAGAAGAGAGCTATATTGCAGGTGGCCATGGTAACAGTAGCCACAACAACAATATCAACATCAGCAGTGGCAACGTCAGAGACTGAAACACCAGCACACACGTCGCTTGTATGCAACAGCCATGAAGCCATCCCACCACTCTCTGCAGGTTCGTCTCGTAGCATTGGAGTTCAAACTAATAGCCCCCACACATGCTTAGTCGGGATTCAGGCTCACTTGGATCCCGCATCGCCAGCAACCTCCAGTATCGCAATTCAGACAAACCTGGATCTGCTGCGCCTTGCAAGGGCTCCTGCAGAGCAGCCACCGCCATTCAGGCACGAGCAACAACAAGCAACATACAACCGCCGCCACCCAGTAGACACCAGCACAGCGAATGCGTTTGTATCGCTTGCTAAGCGCAAAAGCAGAAAGTGGCTTTGCAGCGGCTTTCATTTCGCTTCATTTCATTCAGCCTAGCTCTCTGCTCTTTCTTTTATGCCTCCCTTCTTTCGTTTGTCCACGGACTTTTGTGTTTTGCTCAGCGAATTGGACTGTTGACTACGCCAGTACTCCCCCCGCCGCATGCTCCCCACCTACAGCTTCTGCAGCGGCCTTCTCCACTGCCGAGGGTGGCCAGGAGCAGCTGCGCAATAAAGACGTCGCCGCGGAGAAAAAAGCACACTGACAAGCACCCATGCAAAACGAAGACAGAGGACCAAGCCAGCACCCAGCAAGATACGCCGTCGCATTGTCTGTCCGCTCACTGCTCTTTGCCAGCCTCCATCTAGCCCCTGGTTCCTCAGCACTGGGCAAAAGGGAAGGATGCAGCGAAGAAGCGGCAAAAGAAATTGGAGGACCTGGGTATCGATCCCAGTACCTCGCGCATGCTAAGCGCGCGCTCTCCCATCTGAGCTAGACCCCCTGATTAGAACAGCCCGAATCGGACCCATTCTCTGAATTCCGATCTTGTCGTTCGATAGCAGATATTCTCCCATATGAAATAGCCTCGTCATATACCCGTGTCAACCTGGGAAGATGGTTCGAAGCGTATTGGATTTGTAATACGATTCTATGGTTGTTGTACCCAGAACTCTGCCTTAAATAGTGTTAATTCTGCCATGAATCACGACATCCACCGTATATAACGGTGCAGATGCTGACAAATGTCCACTTCTCGCCTATTCCATGGATCAGCATAAAAGGCATAACCTGAGCTGGTTCTCTCAACATATAATCATCAAGCAATTATCAAGTCCGACCCTAAGATTGGATATCAATATATCTCAGAGAATTCTCAGGACAACAAACCCTTCACCATGCACCCTTCCAATCCCAAGACTGCACCGGCTAACCTGCTTGCAGCAGCACAGATTGTTGTGCTGTGGTCCAAGTTTCTGATGTCCCCTGTGTGTGATCTGAGGCTTTGTTTTCGGACGATGTTTCATCTCCAGATCGATATATAAGACAGTTGGATGCTATATGGATTACATACATACAGTAAATGCCTTGATATTGGCTGACGGGAGAAACGTCTTCCTTCACCTTTACCGATTCAGGACGACGACGATGATCATAGAGGTTTATCATTTTCATTTCTTTCAAGTGTAAGTTCAATTCTAGCACCTTTAAACCTTTGATTGCGGTACCTCGAACCCCAGAAACTCCTTACTGCCAAGACTGTCAACACTGGCAGAGCATATTTATCTATGAGATGTGAAGCAGCACTATTTGGAGAGCAAAGCAAAGGGAGACGAGCAGCTGTTTGCCGCTGAAACAGGCTATCCAACAAAATCGTTGGTGGCGGAATCGTGGACGGTGTCACTTGCAACATGGGCGTCCTTGTTGTTGGCGAACACGGTGGTGTCGTGGAAGTCGGCGCGGTTGGTGGTGCGGTCGAACTGGTGGTTGAAGTCAAGGGCTGCAGGGAATCCATAGGCATGTGCACCATAGCCATGCCCACTGTATGCGTAGGGATAGTAGCTGGTGTATGCGTAGGGATAGTGGCCAGCGTGGCCGTAGCCATAGCTGCCACTGCGCTTCGCAAGGGGTGCTTGCTGAAGCCTGGTGTGGAGATTCGAGTGGAGATGCGAGTGGGGGTGAGCAGTGGCAGGCAGTGCCAGGGCAAGGAGAGCAGAGGCGACGACAGCAGTGTTGGCAGGCATTTGTTTTGACCTCAACTGGACTGGGCGCTGGTTTTGTTGTTGGTGTTGCTGCAGCTGTGTGGGTGCATCTGCGGATGAGATGCAAGGAATAACAATGGCAGTCAGACATGACATTCGTCTTATATGAGGCAGCCAGCATATCTGGAGCCTTGGAGACAGGTGTGTTTTGGACAAGCAGGCAAGAGTACCGCGGCTTGGTGATTGTGTTGAGGTTGCAGCAGATGATTTAGCACCACTGGCTAGATCATCATGTATGATGTGTGCAGGTGGATAGACAGATGGGTGGATGGATGGATAGACAGATGAGTGGATGGTTGGATGCACAAGCAGGCGGTCAGATGGTCAGATGCACGTATTGTTGGCAGCAGCAGAATAGCAGTGGTGGCTTGAGCGGCTTTGTGCAAGAGGGAGGAGCAAGAGGGAGGCTGTATGTGTGCTGAGCATGGGTGTTGTGTCTCTACGGAAGGCTAAAGATGGAATTGTTCCAAATGCTGTTGTGTGGGGTGAGTGGCTATGTAATCAATCGCACAGTGGCTTCAGTGGCTGTTTGCTCAATCGCACAGTGGCTTCAGTGACTGGAATGCTGTCATGCGTGTCATTGTTACTAGCGCTGATGGCTTCAAGTCAGTAGTTTCTCCACATACCCGGAGCCGCTGGTGAGTCCAGAGTGCGATGGCATCGACTATGTCAAGAGCACCACGATGTGAGGTGCTGAATGGTATAAAAGCGACGAAGAATCCATGGGTGGGAGGAGACGGCATCAAATCCGCATTGAATCTAGCGAAAGACACTGAGGTTTTCTACCCTTTCTTGCCATTTACCCTGAAACCATAGCTTTTTTATCTTATTCAAACCAAACAGAAATTTCTATTTAAAAAAGACAAGGCAATAACTGCAACAATGCGCTTTTTCACAGAAACCTATTCCACAACTAGTGTTGAAGAGAACCCTGGTATGACGACCGAAGAGGACTGGGAATCCAGCAGGGACACAGGTGAATACAGCTATATGTGCAGCCTGTCCAGCA
>MU604034.1:0-29880 GCA_025201845.1 Martensiomyces pterosporus | reverse complement strand
ACAGAGCGCCGAATAGTTGGTGTTTGGTGTGTATTATTCGAGCTGTGCATACAGCATCTGCATGTGGTGCCAAAGTGCTCACAAGTGTTTGGCGAAGAGCAGGAAGCCTATGCCTGGTTCTGGATGATGCCAGCGTTCTGGATCTGGCGGTTGACGTCAGCGACAATGCCCTCGCCAAACCCATGTCCGCGGTGCTCCTCATGAGCAAAGGCACGCAGCCCAGCGGGGACCGGGCGATCGACAGGAACAGGGCGATCAACGGCAACTGGGATGGGACGGTCGACGGGGACGGGGCGGTCAACCTCCACAGGAACTAGCACAGGGCGGTCAACTGGAGCGGGAACAGGCACAGGCCTGTCGACCTCCACGGGCACAGGCACCGGGCGGTCTACAGGCACCGGGCGATCCACTGGGACCGGCCTATCGACCTCGACAGGGACGGGCACAGGGCGGTCCACAGGCACTGGCCTATCAACCTCCACGGGCACTGGCACTGGGCGGTCGACGGGGACTTCCTTGTCAACCTCCACGGGGACCGGACGATCGACTGCCACGGGCCTGTCAACGGGGATGGGGACGGCGTGGTCAACCTCGATGGGCTCGGGAACGGGGCGGTCTACAGGGATGGGCACGGGAACGGGCTCGTGGACGACGCGGGTGGGAGCGTGAGGCCCGAAGAGACCGGGGAAGCCGGGGCCATCGAATTGGCGTGCACGGAGGAGCGGGGCGGCCATGACGGCGGAGGCGGCGATGAGGACAGCTGAGAAGGCACGCATATTCTCTTTCTTTTCAAACGGAGGGTCGGTGAGGGGGAGGAGGTTGATGGCAAATAAAGAGTCAGTGGGTTGTGACTTGATGAGGAAGCACTGGCCGGTTGTGCAGGGTGGTTTTGCGAATTTACAGGAAATGCGTGCCTACGGCCCGCTGAAGAGCCCTAGGTCTAAACAGGCTGGTATCATGCAAAACGATGCTATATTATCAAGCAGACATCTTGGGGATATTCAATGGAGAACACAAACTATGTGTACGGATGCTTCCACTTGAAATGTATAGCAGCGCCTCGTGCATATTGAACAGCACTGGAGCCTCATGCTTCGAGTGTCAATCAAATACGCAGCCAATTTGCACCCCATACGCACTCAGCTGCTCTGCTATTGTTCTGCCAGCTTGTTTGAAACACTAAGGATGGCGCACCGAATGATCAATAGTCTGATTTCCGTTTGTAGTGTATTTGCATGTAAACAGCGCAAAAGCGACAGAGAAGCAGATTGGGCGGCTGATATAGAGAAAGGGTAAAAGGCTTATTTCACACAACTAAAGCAGCGAGGCACAAGGTATGCCTTAGTCTATTTGCTGTACATGGTCTGAACCGGCACAGGGCCATCGTCCATGTCGCCCTGCAAGATATACGACAGCATCTCCCACTCCGATGGCGGGTTATACGACTCGAATTTGTCCGAATACGGGTTGGGCCCTCTGTCCTCGCGACTGCCAAGCTCCAAGCCCTCGCCGCCCACCGCATTGCCCTTGGTTTCGATGCCCTGGGCAATGCAGTTCTCTCTAAACATATCAGGCAGCCGCGCCAGCCGCTCTTGTATCTGCTCAGGCGCAGAAACAAAGGTCATTTGGAGGCCGAGCATAATGTGAAAGTCAATGTGGCAGTGGAACAGCCACACACCCGGGTTGTTCGCCCTAAACCTCAGAATCGCATACTGCCCACCCCTCAGTATTACTGTGTCACGCTTGGCCGGCACCTGGAGGGCCATCTTTGAACTGCGGTCCCTGGGCCGTATGCTGCCTATCTCGACGATTTGGAAGACATGGCCATGCAGGTGGAACGGGTGTGTGTAGTAGTCGTGGTTGTTCACCGTAACCTGCACCACATCCTGGTATCTGAGCACATATGTGTTCGACTGCCGCCCGTAAATTTCACTGCGGGTGGCCAACGAGCCTGTGGTCAGGGCAGTTAGCAGGCTGGGCACTTGAGGCGCCACGTAGGTTATGTTGCCGAAGGAGTGGCGGAACGTCTGGTCGTCAAACACTCCCGAGTATGCGTCCAGTGTGTATGAGACACTGGGCTCCATCAGCGGCTCGTTGTCGAGTGGCTGGAGGTCGAGGTCGCTCAGTGCTGTCCACTGCGAATTCACTTCGCGCAAAATGTTGGCATGTGGCGCGTACTCCAAGACCCCAGTGAAGTTGAGTGGGTTGTATCTGGGCATCTGGAAGAGATCCGTGTACATGTCCGCATGAAACAAGTAATTGTTGCTGGTCGAGTTCTTTGCAGTCACCAGCACCGATGTCCTCTGCCCAGTTGCCAGGTTCACCCCACGTGTTACCTTCTCCTTCACAGCCACGCCATCGACCTCGATCACGCGCAAATCGTGGTGGTCGATTTGGAAATGGTACTCGAACGAGGCGCCGATATTCAGCAGTCTAATCCTATACGTCTTTCCGGGCACCATTTTGAGTCTCTTGGAGTTCGTGCACTCGCCGCCAATAATCCCGTAGGGCACAATTGGCTTGTATCGGATGTGCGGATCCGGATTGTTGAATTGCTTGATGATCACAGTGGCCTGCTCGCGGAACCAGTCTTCCAGGGGGAGAATGATCTCACCGTCGTACTGGTAAAACTCGTTGGGGTCGCGGACGATCAGCGAGGTGCGCAGGCCGTCGGTGGTTTGTGACTTGAAGTGGCTGTGAATCCAAAAAGTGCCTGCTTGCTTCATGTGAATGCGGTAGGTGAAGGAGCCGTTGGGCGGGATTCCGCACTCGGTGGCCATTACTGCGCCGTCGTAGTAGTTTGTCCCTTTCTGGAAGATCCCGTGCGAGTGCAGGGAGGTGGGCTCGTCCAGCCTGTTGTTGACGTGGATGATTAGGATGTCGCCCAAGGCAAGTTCGACTCCGGGGATTGGCCATTTGCCGTTGACGCCTATCGCACGGCGTGTGAACACACCGCTCATATTGTAGTTTACGTATCCGACATTCCACTCCAGCTCGACATCTGCTGCGTGCACGGCAGTGCCTGACAGGTGGAGTAGACCTTGTAGTAGTATTGCAAGCGAAAAGATCAAGATGCGAGTCATTATCCAAAAACAAAAAATGCAGATGCCAAGGTATGTGTGTGCAGGTTGGTGGGTGCAAGCGAAAGAAGACCCCTGAAAAGAGGCTGGCAGTATTGAAGTGGCCTTCTGTTTGCGAAATCGTCGATCACCACACCTCTTTGCACATGTGGTGTGTTCCAGAGCGCATATAGATGGCTGTGCTCCCGATCCCATGTGTAGAACTGACACAGCACATTTTGGCATGGCATCAATGGTCTAACCCCGCACATATCCACAGGTGTAGCATCTGGCAAGGCAAGGCGGTGATCGTGAGAGCCGATCGGGGTTAGCAGATCACCAGTGATCCAGTGCTTTCTCTAATAATTTTTTCTCTTCACGCATATTTTTGGCTGAAATCCCCAGAGCCTACCGTTCTCCTGCCCAGCAAACACAGCGTCCTCCTCCTTTGTTTTATATACATTTGCATTGCCTCTTGTGTCATTCCCTTTTCCTCTGCTCAGCCTCTGCTGATTCGAATCATTCCAAAAAAGAAGCAGGAAGAACGCCATGGCCAAGGACCGCTTCCTCACGAAAGGGGTAACGACAAAGCGCCAAAGAGACGGGAAACCCGTATCTTCATCAGGCAAGCCGCACCAAAGGCAGCACAGGGGCAGTTCCAGCAGGGAAATAACCGGTCGCCACGGAAGGCGGGGCGGATCGGACGACGACAACGACGACAATGAAGGAGAGTCAGGAGACGAAGTAGGAGACATTGATGATCTCGAGCATCGGCACGAGCCCGACGAGAATGAGCTGTCGTCCGAGGACGAGTTCCTCGAAACCGCAGCAGAGAAGCGTCTGCGCCTAGCAAAGGGCTACATTAGCAAAGTCAAGGAGTCTACGAGTCTGCAGACGGGCGAGTTCGATGCGGCCGAGATCGATCGTGACATTATCGCCGAGCGGCTGATGTCGGACGCCAAGGAGCGGACCGGCAGGTGGAGCCGGCGTATTGCCGATCAGTTCGCCTACCCCCTCTATGGCGATAAGGAGAAGGATTTGATGAAGGTGTTGAAGAACGGCCATAGGCTGCCCGTCACTTGCGTGGCCATCACTCCAGATGGCAAGTACGTGTATAGCGGATCGAAGGATGGGTCGCTGATCAAGTGGGCGAGGGAGTCGGGCAAGAGGCTGAAGGTGTTCTATGGCCAGAAGAAGAAGCCGCAGCCCAACTACTCCCTGGGCCATTGCGACCATATCCTGTCGATTGCCGTAAGTGCTGACGGCAAGTATGTGGCGACGGGTGGACGCGACAGGAGGATTCACATTTGGTCCGTCGAGGAGGACGAGCACTTGACCGTGTTCCACCAGCACAAGGACGCGGTCACTGGGCTGGTCTTCCGTCGTGGCACGAACCACCTGTATTCGTGCTCGGCGGATCGCATGGTCAAGATGTGGAATATCGACGAGCTGGCCTACATGGATACCTTGTTTGGCCACCAGGACTCGATCATTGCGATTGATGCGCTGCAGAGAGAGCAGGCGGTCACCACGGGTGGTCGCGACAAGACCGTCAGGTTGTGGAAGATCGAGGATGAGGCCCAGCTGGTGTTTAGAGGCGGGTCGGCGACGGACCAGCATAGGCTCAACAGATCTATAGCTGACAGCACCAAGTACAGCGCATCAAATGATAACGACGCTCTTGAGAAAATCGTCAGCCAGAACTCGCTGGCCGAGGCAAAGATTCAGGAGCACTCGGAGCTTATCAAGAAGCTGGCCAGCGAGCAGACGGAGTTCCACGAGGAGAGCATTGATGCCGTGGCGATGGTTGACGAGGAGACGTATGTGACGGGCAGCGATTCGGGAGCACTGTCGCTGTGGAGCGTCCACAAGAAAAAGCCCGTGTTTATCCAACACGTCGCCCATGGAGTCCAAGAGGACTTTGTGAACGACGATGGATATAGAACGGCCACGCGTCCGCGCTGGATCACCGCCCTTGCGGCTGTGCCGTTTACTGATTTGCTCGTCTCGGCTTCGTCAGATGGGTTTGTGCGTATGTGGCGGATGCGTCCTGGAAAGACACAGGGATTTGATTTGGTCAATGCTATCCCGGTCCCTGGGTTCGTAAATGGCCTAGCTGTGCGTGAGATGAGCGCCAGCGGCGACATCCTGAGCAATAGGAAGGACCTGATCCTTGCTGTGGCCATTGGACAGGAGCCGAGGTTGGGTCGCTGGGCTAAGGAGAAGGCTCGGAATGCGGTAAAGGTCTTCCACCTCCCTGCTCGCGCCAGCGGAAAGCAATAATAAAAAAAGCAAAGTGTGCGGCGAGTGTTGCTGAGTCTAGCTGCCTAGTATTACGCAATTTCTTTCTTGGCCATTTTCTATTTTCGCTCTTAAATACAAAAGCTACATGTTATACTTGGCAGGCTGTTGACGGCTGCGTCTTTCACGAATTGGGCCTGCTGAATGTATGGTGGTCCAAAAAAAAAAACAAACAAACAAATAAAAGAGCGTCAAAGAACGAAAGCCCGTATCGATTCTTGTTGCCAATCCACACATGTCTGCCAGAATCCTTTGGCAGAACTAGCCGTTGTAGCTGCCTTGCGTCCGGTGGATGTCAGGCGTGGCAGATACGGAGAACTGGAGTGGCGAAAGTGGTGAGAACGACAAGAACGCTGCAGGGTCGTTGCGCCTCTGCGCCGGCGTAGTCTGAGCACCAGCGACGGCAGCTGGTCCTTGGGCAGTATTTGTAGCAGTAGCCGGTGGGATTCCAGACCACGGGTACCCAGTATTTCCCACAAAGTACGGCTGCTGCTGCTGCTGATTGAGGTAGCTGCTAGCCGAAGAGTAGTTCTGCACAGGATCTTGTTGCTGCTGCTGCTGCTGCTGCTGGCCATTAGGTGTTGACAAAGCCATGTGCAGTACGGAGGCTGTCGTGGCATCGACGAGGTCATCGCGATCCGCCCCTTGCTGCTGTTGGTGGTGGTACTGGGTTTGGAACTGCTGGCTAGCCTGCTGTTGTTGTCGTGCCATCAGCTCACGCTGGTACTGTAGCTGGTACTGCTGCCAGGCATCGATAGGAGAAACTGTCGCTGCTGCGGCAGACTGCTGCTGGTGCTGCTGGTGCTGCTGGTGCTGCTGGTGCTGCTGGTGCTGCTGGTGCTGCTGGTGCTGTTGGTGCTGTTGGTGCTGCTGGTGCTGTTGGTGCTGTTGGTGCTGCTGGTGCTGTTGGTGCTGTTGGTGCTGCTGTTGCTGTTGGGCTGTCATTGGTGCCATGGGTGCTATTGATCCCACGAAACCAGCGGTCACAGCACTGGCGTTGCTATTAGCAGTATGGCTGGCGGACGGTGGACCCCAGATGTTGGCAGCAGTAGCGGATACTGCAGGAGAGTTCAAAAGACTGCCCGTTGAGCCAGCAATAGGCTGCCTTGAGGGCGACGCCAGCCCACCGCTATTATTGTTGGGGTTGGTTCTAGCTGAGAGAGGGGGCACCTGTAAGTGAAGCGACGGCACCTGCTGGAATCCCGATCCAGCTGTGCTTGAAAAGGCTGCTGCACCGTAGTGGAATGAGTGTTGCTGCTGGCTCTGCGACGAGGAGGATGTGGATTGCTGCATGGACAGTAGGCTGCTCATGAGACTCTCTGTCTGCTGGTTGCTGCGCATATACGGCGCCGGCCCATTCTGCTGCAGCTGCTGCAGATGCGGCTGCTGATGGTTGGTGTAGGGATCGCTGCCGCCGATGCTCGAAAACCCGATTTGCCGCAGCTCAGGCGAGACAGGAGCGGTGCTAGGCAGCGAGCCATGGAATCCGAGTCCAGAGAGCATGGTGTGCGCTGAATCCCCACCTATGTAGTTTGCGCCATGTGCAGTGGCAGCGACACGCTGTGACCCAATGACACCACGTACCTGCGACCGATGCTGGCCTGCAGCCACAGGCGAAACCACCTCATCGTGCTCAGCATCCACCAGAGGGCCGTATGGTGTGGCGGTGGAGCGGTGGGGCGATGAAGCCAGAGATAGTGAGTCAATCAGGCCTGTCGTTTCCGCTTCCGCACTCTCATCGTCTCTGCCATTTGTTCGGTGGTACAGCTCCGTGAACGGAGGCGGCGGCTTGGCACGAAAGGTATCGGCATCTTGCTCGGGTGTTGCCGATGCCGATGCCGCACTGGCGCTGGGGTTATGCGGGCGCCCGCGGAAGTACACCACTTCCTCGCCCTGGTTCGCGTCCGTGTCGTCTGCGCCATTGTCCTCATCACCAGACCCGCCATCTTCCTCATTCGGGCTCTCCACCGCAGCGCCCTCCTCCATCCCCTCCTCATTTTCATTGACCACTTGGTGGTTTCGCCGACCCCGACTACTTTGCTCCGCCTGGGGCTTCTTGCTCTTGAGGCGTCTTTCCTCGCGCTCGGCCAAATCCAAGATCGCAGGGATGCACTCCGAGGCAATGGACAGGAGGCAGTGCAGCTGCCACCACCGCACGCGGTACCCGTCATGGTCGCTTGATCCGCCGCCCTTGGGCACAGCACTGTCAGCATCTTGCCGCACGCCCTTTTCCTTCTTGTCAGGCACCTTGCCCCACACCGTGCCGTCGGGCAGCTGCCAGCCGATAAGCGTCTCATCTTCAATCCGCATGCGTCCATGGTCGGTAGTCACGCTGCCACTAGCGTCGCCCCACATGCGGCTAGCCACAGAAGCCATAGACTCCAAGGCTTGCGCCCAAGCAACTGGCTTTACCGGGCGCGTGCGCTTGTTGACCGCCAGGTGGACGGAGTCCATGGCGGATTTAAGCTTGTGGATGGACTGCAGGAGCAAACTGTCCTTGATCGCTCCAAACACCTCGGCCCTAACTGGACTGATTATTTCGTCTGGATCCTCCGGGTGGTTCCTGGCGGGAGATGGGGGTGGCTTCTGCTGCTCACCATCCTCGGTGGTCTGCTTTCTGTTGACCACGCGAACGCTTGCTGAGACAACCCATAGGAGGGAGGGGATGAGAAGGAGGACGGCGCGCCTGCTGGGCTTCGTCAGCACGTCCGTCTCGTTCTTCAGCCCGCGCCACGACTTTTGGTTATCGGTGATAGACTTGGACACGGCAAAGCACAGGTGCTCTGCCACACACATGGCTAGCAGCGCAGCCTGCCTGGCCACTCGGAGATCGTGCACCTCTGTCTCGCGCTCCATAGGGCCCAGGCAGGCCAGCTGCTGGAGCTCGAAGAGGTGGATGGCCTGGATGGCTATAGCCTGGTGCGCACTGACGGTTCCCTGCTTAACTTTGTGGACGAACGGCTTGCTTGTGTTCCGAACGTACTTTCCCAGCTGCTCAACATGCTCCAGGTGGGCATGCCTTGAGGGGTCGCGCTTAATGTCCAGCGACCTCCCGTCCAGCTCTGCAGATGTCGGCTGGTGGAAAGCGAAGATATAGCGCATGCGCGTGAAGTTGGGATAGAGCTTTTCGTCTGCATATTTGTACCCCGAAGACCGGTGCACCGAGGAGGCTCCATTATCCTGGTTCTCAATCGACCGCATCGCGCTCTCAAGGACATTGCGCAGATTCATCTCTGCCGCCGCAAATCTGTTGCTGGCCGTCAGCGCCCTGTAGTAGCAGAAGACGGCGTCAAGGGTGCTCTTTTCGTACCCGTAGATGACGGCCAGCTGGTTCTGCGTCTGCCCGCGCTGTGGAGCCAGCTTGATGGCGCCGCGATAAAAGTTCTTTGCAGGCCACCACTGGTCATAGCCCCCATGTGGGTGCTTGCCCTCGCTGCTGTATTGCAGTGTTCCCGAGGACACGGCGCGGACCATAGCGGCCACCGGCTGCTTTCTGCTTGTGTAGAGGATGCGGTACCGCGAGAGGTCGCCCAGATATACGAGGACCTGAGCAATGATGCCCAGCGATGCTTTCTGGGCCACCGACAGCGAGGGGTGCAGCTCGGTTCTTAGGCAGTCGACAAACTCAAACCCGTAGGCGTGGGTGGCCAGCGCACGGTAGTCAAGGGCGAAATCCTCCAGCCCGACCAGGTCTCCGGCGGCCACCAGCTCGAACTTCTCGGCCAGCTCACTCACCAACGCGAGGAGGAACCCGGTCATGGACTGCAGGAAGACCTTGAAGCGACCACGCCACTCGGCAAGCTTCTTCCTCACATCAATGGCCTGCCCCCCGCTCGTCACACCGCCCTCGCTGTGCTCGGGGCCCTTGGGCCAGGTGAGCATGTTTTCATACGCCTTTATGTTTCCACGGTACTGCTCGATGACGCGGTAGATCATGCGGGTCCACAGCTTCTCCACCACGGCCTTCCGCTGGGACGAGTAGGGGTTGCGCAGAATGAGACGGCGGAACAGTTCGCGGCAGTCGTTGCGCTGCAGCTCCAGCTGCGGGGCGAAGAAATCGGCGCTGGGGTCGCTGGTCGCCTGGTCGATGATGTCGCTCTGGATGCGGATGAATTTTATCAGCTCGGCCGTGCTCGTTGCCTGGGTTATGTCCCAGGTCTGCGGCTCTGTGCTGTCGACGCCGGCCATCGTTGCTTTGCGTGTGGCTGCCTACACCCCCAGGTGGAGTTTTAGGATAGCAGGAAAATGCAAGAGAAGAGTGCGTGTTTGCAGGGAATATGAGGCGCGGCTGCTCCTTTTTGGCTGAGAACAAGAGTGGAAAGAGTGGCTGCAAAACCAAAGGATGTGCCACACCACCAAAACCGCCCAAAAGGCCTGCTGGCTGCTGTGGCATATGGAGCAGTTCTGATTTGCCATCATCCAAAGCACCTCTCGCTTTACACGCACGCGCCTTTCAGAAACACTGCAGGCTTACCTTCAGGAAAGAAAACACAGGTGCGGTGGTCTACGCAACAGGCAGCAGCGGGATGCGCGTTTCTGTCTTGTGATAAGGGACAGATCCCAGGCAGTAAGGGGGTGTGGGCAGGTGGCCAAAATGAGAGTATCAATGCTGTGTGCAGCGGCCAAGGGAAAAAAATTAAAAGAGTAGTAGAGGCCGCAAGCAAATATTGCCAAAGGAGAGGAATGCACCGCCTTTTGCTTGTCGGCAGCAGCACGCACAGAGTCGGGTCGGCTGTTTGAATGAGGCTTGAACCAGCGGGTTGTTTACTGGAGAAGCCTTCAATTTAGAGAAAACCACATGCAGGTCCGCGGGCAATGTGCTGCTGTTCGGTGTCCTTTTCTCTGCCGCAATATCCCCTGTGTGCCTCGTTTGTGGGTGTAGCCGCGTCCAACAAGACCGTCCTGTCAGTGGTGCTGGCTGAATGAATAGAAAGAGAGAGCAGGCGGCAGAGGTGGCTACGGGTATAACAAAAAGGCCAGCAAGAAGATAAAAGAGAAAAGCTGCTGCAACAGCGCCCAGCGAACTTTTTTTTTTTTTTCCTCAAAAAATCCTCCACCGCCTCTTGGCCGCTGGGGCTCAGCCAACGCTCAGTGGCATGATGGGATAGCTGCGGTCCACATGACTGTCTTGACAATCACCACGGACCAAGAGCCACACATAAAGGCGCCGCAGTGTCCAGCTGTCAGCCCTCTTTCTCTCTTCAACCGCCTCATTTGTTGGTTTTCTGTTTTGTTGTCTATTGCACGCAGCAGCGGAGATGCTCCCGGATATCGCAGCCTTTCAGATCCTCGAAACCACGCTGTACACCAAATCACAGGGTAGGCACGCCTGAAGCAGCACTCAAGCAAACAAGCAAATAGGCGGAAAGAGACAATGCCTGTGACGTGTGATTCCTAACTCCTTTGTCTTTCTGCATAGGGATCTGGCTCCTTGAGAGCCACCTGGCGCGCATGAAGCAGTCTGCCAAGCTCCTGCGCAAGGAGTATGGCTCGGCTTCCAGCTTCCCGTGCGACAGCGTTGATGCCAGCGAAATCATCCGCCAGGCAAAAGCCAAGATGGCGCCTAGCCCTGACACTGACTACCGCGTAAGTAACCCCCCACAGGAGTTCTTGCTCTATCCACACACACACGCACACACACAGTCAATGAGCAAAAGCGACTCATTTCGCATATATCCTCTTTCCACCCTTTTCTAGGTCCGCATGCTGCTCAGCAGCTGCGGTTCGCTCGAGATCCAGGTGACGCCCGAGGCTCCGCACACGGACTCCCCACCCCCTCTCCTTGTGCTTGACCAGCAGCCCACTGACACCCAAGAGAGCGTCTTTGTCAAGTGCAAGACAACCCACCGCGACATTTACACCAGTGCCGCGTCCCGCATCCCAGCGAAATACCCGCCAGGAACTACGCAGGTTCTGCTGTACAACACTCGTAACGAGATCACAGAGGGCAACATTGCCAATGTGGCTATTGGGCTCCCCGATAAGCAGGATGGGTCGATAGTGATGGCCACACCGCCGCTGGAATCGGGGCTACTGCCGGGAACTGTAAGGGATGATTTGATCAAGAGGGGAGAGATTGTGGAGCGCGTTGTCACTGTGGACCAGTTCAGGGACGCCATCAAGGTAAAGAAACGGCCAAGTCCCTCGTATCCATGCTGAACAGCAACACAGTCAGTATGTGCTGGCGTGCTAACCACCCGAACACGTGTCTTGTCTGTGCCCTTTTACGTGTAGAATGGATGGCCGGTGATGTGCATGAACTCGGTCCGCGGTCTCTACAAGGTCACTCCAGTGATCCACGGCGAGCAATGCTAGATAGAATAGAGTGTGGTATTTAAAGAAAATAAAAAAGTGTCTGTGCGTGCATGTTTACAAATTAAAGGCAATTAAGATGCGCCCTCAAGCAGTGAGCTCGATGGACTTTGTCGTGTGCCTGGTGCTCCAGACAGTCGGGTGCATATGCAGACCCTCGATCTCGGGGTTCCACTTGACTGGCTTGCTCTTCCTCAGCACCAAGATGCGAGCTGTCGCATAGGCGAGGAGGAAGAATCCAAACCCGACGGAAATCAGCCAGTAAAGCGGGATGGCCTTGTAGCTGCTGTTGAACACGGTGTTGAGCGGCGGGATATAGGTGATAAAGACGAGGAGGAGAAGACCAGCGCCGAATCCGTAGAAGGTCTTGATGTTGCGGAACATGAACTTGCCAAAGGGCAGGCGGAAGCGGGCCTTGCAGATGAACAGGTTGAACACCTGCAAGATGTAAATGGAGAACAGCACGCCCGTGCGCGCCTCGTTCAGGGCATAGAACTGGTCGTGTCCGGTGAACACACGGCCGTTGTATGTGTAGTCGGGCGAGTCCTTGTTGAAGTAGTTTTTCGATGTGTCCTTGGCCATCAGGCGTGCCTGGTTGGGCGAGATGCCGTGGTGGTGGAGAATGACAAAGAACACAACGAGCAGCGAAATCGACGAAATGAGGCCGGCCTCGATGTACGACCAGCTGAGCAGGTCGCCGTCGACGAGAATCTCGCCCTCGGTCTTCTCCAGACGGTCCTGCCACCAGACCTTGGTAAAGGGCGCCTTGAGAGCCTTGACAATGCGCGCAACACGGCCCTGCTTGACAGGCTTGCCAGTGGCAGGGTCAATTGGCGGCGGTGGGTGGCGAGCAAGGCGAGCGCGCAGCTGGGCGATCGAGCGCATGGTGACGGGCTTGCGCGGAGGCAGCTTCATCAGGCCGTTGCGCGACTCAGCAGGCTCCCAGGCGTACGACAGGGCGGCGCAAATCTCGAATCCAAGATCAATGACAAGAATCATGATCGATGTGAGCATGGGAGGCAGCGGCACAATGATGTAGAGGATCTGGGGGATGACCTCAGGAGTCGAGTGGGTGACTGTGTAGCGGATTGACTTCTTCAGGTTGGCGAAGATAAGACGGCCCTCCTCGATGCCCTTGACGATGGATGCAAAGTTGTCGTCGAGGAGAATCATCGACGCAGCTTCCTTCGACACGTCCGATCCCGACTCGTTCATGGCAATTCCCAGGTCAGCCTTCTTCAGCGCCGGCGAGTCGTTGACTCCGTCGCCAGTGACGCCGCAGATGTGGCCGATCGACTGAGCGCGGGCGACAATCTCGAGCTTGTTCTTCGGGGAGGTGCGGGCGAAAATAACCTCGGGCTTGCGGAACACAAGCTCCCAGTCCTCGTCGGTCATCTCAGCGATGCGCTCGCCGTGGATCACAACAGCGTCGTACTCGTCCTCGCCAATATCCTCGACAGGGCGGCCGGTGCGCTTGGCAACGCCCTCACGCGTCTCGCCCAGGACCAGGTTGATCTTGCGTCCGATGGCCTCGGCAGTGAGCGGGTGGTCGCCGGTGACCATCATCACCTGGATACCCGCAGAGCGGCAGCGGCCGATGGCCTCGCGCACACCGTGCTTGGGCGGGTCCTCGAGCGAAGTCAGGCCAACAAAGGTGTATCCGGAGGTCGGGTAGTTCTCGGACTTCTTGTCGAACTTGTAGTCCTCGGGGAACTCGTCGCTGCCAAGCTGCAGCTGGGCAAATGCAAGCACACGGTGGCCGCGCGACGCCATGTACTCGTAGGTCTCGTCGTACTGCGCCCTGTGCTCATCCGTAAGCGGGATGGTTTCGTCGCCATAGAGGATCGTGGAGCAAAGACGCAGGATGCGCTCGGGCGCACCCTTGATAAGCAGAGTAAGCGGGCCAGAGCCGTGGGCGAGCTTGTGGACCGAAAGCATCCACTTGTTGGCCGAGTTGAAGGGGATCTCGAACACCTTGGGGTGGCGAGGGAGGATCTCGTCGAACTCGTCAGACAGCTTGCTGCCTGCGAAGCGCACCAGGCCAGACTCGGTGGCGTCGCCCAGGAGCTGGCGCTTGTCCATGGACACGTCGGTGCGGTCGAACTTTACGCTGCGGCAGAGGGTCGATGTGTAGAGGATCTCGTGGATGCCGCTGACGCTGGTGTCGATGATCTGCTCGCCCATGTCGTTGTGGCCGCGGGTGGCGGAGTACATCTTCCCGTTGGTCCAAATGTTGGTGACCGTCATCTGGTTGCGCGTCAGGGTGCCAGTCTTGTCCGTTGCCAGAAGCGTGATGGCGCCAAGAGTCTCGACGCCCTGGAGGTCCTTGACCAGCACGTTCTCGGCAGCCATGCGCTTGGCGGCGATGGTCAGGAGCATGGTGACCGTGGCAGGGAGGCCCTCAGGAACCCAGGCGACAAAGATGCCGATGGCAAAGTTGATGGCGAAGGGGAAGTCCTTGTACAGGCACATGCCCGCAACGAAGAAGACGACAGCAGTGAACATGGCGACCGATGCGATGATGCGGACAAAGATGCTGATCTCATGGTTCAGAGGGCTCTCAGCCTTCTCCTCGCCAGCAGTCAGGCCAGCAATCTGGCCCAGAACAGTGTTGTCGCCGGTGCGGATCACGATGGCGTATGCCTCGCCGCTGACAGCCAGCGTGCCGTTGAACGCCATGTTTGTGGCTTCGAGCGGGTTCTTCATTGTGTTTCCGGGGCCGCGCTCCTGGGGCTCGGACTCGCCGGTGAGAGACGAGTTGTCGACCTTCAGGTCGCTGGAGGCGAAGATGTAGCAGTCAGCGGGGATCTTGTCGCCCATGCGCAGGAAAAGCACATCGCCGACAACGAGCTCGGCCGAGTTGATGGACTCGAGCTTGCGCTCGCGAATAACATGGGTCTTGGCAGGGATCATCTTCAGCAGGGCAGCAAGCGTGTTTTCGCTCTTGCGCTGCTGATACCATTCGACAGCGGCATTGAGGAAGGCAACCACAATGAGGATGGCGCCCATATAAATCTACAGGGAAAAGAGGAGAAATTTCGCCAGGTGATTACGGCATTGAGGCTATTAGCTGGTGCTTTTGTTTGCCGCAGATTGCGCACTGAGCGAGCGCCCCCTTCCCAACCCGCAGCCGCACAATATCAGAGGATTGCTGTCAGGATGCGGCGACCAGCAGACAATGGATGTTCAAGTGGACACCAAGCGCCAAGATCACGGCTGGGGATGAGATTGGCGTGGCCGCGGGCATTAATATGCAAAAGAAGGGACAAATCGCGAAGGCGCAAGCAAAAAAAAGAAGCCCGCTCGGCCTCTCCTTTTCTACGGCTGATTTTTCTTTTGCTGTAGATGGAAGCAGCCAAAAAAAAAACGGCAGGATTGTTTGCGGAGGCACACGCTTCCCCAAATTCGCTCAATTAGGCGGATGATCGCTCTAGGCGCGGCAGAGGACACGACAGATTGAATGGACAGCTGAATGAATCGATGGAAAGACGGGGAGCTGTGTGACACGGGCAATTTCCTGTACTTACGTTGGCCTTGTTGTTCTTGTAGTCGATTGCAAGCAGAATGTACTCGAGGATTCCGGCGGCGATGAGCATGAGGTTGAAGAGCGATGAGAGGCAGATAAGGAACTTTTGCCAGCTAGACTTCTTCTTGGGTGGAGTCAGCGTGTTGGGACCGTTCCTGGCCAGCAGATCGGCCGCCTGCGAGGTGTTCAAGCCAAACGAGTCCACGGGCTTGTCTGGGTTGACCTGCACAGAGAGCTTCTCGCAGACCTCTGGGAGCGACAGCAGGTGCTCGGTGATGTCGACGCTCTTCGACTTGTCCTCGGACTTGTCCTCGTCCTTCTCGGAAACCACAGTGATGTCCTTCTTGTCGACGTTCGCAAGCGATGGGCGGGGCTCGCGAGAGGGGATTTGGCGGAGCGCATGGTGCTGGGCAGTGCGCTGGTTGCCAGCGCCAGCGTCGTCGCCGGTGAAGGTGATGGTGCGCGGCAGGCCGCTGTTGCCGGAGGCGGGCTCAGTGTTTGATTCGCCCATACTCGCTACTGCAAATAGCAAAGGTGGAGCGAAAGACAGCGAGCTTTAGAAGCTGCAACGATAGCTGGGATGCTGGGTGAATAGAAAGGCAAGGCTCCTGTGCGCAGAGAGAAGACGCAGAAGGGCTGTTTGCTGGAGGGAATTGCGCCCTTTCACTCGCGACGAGAGCGTATTAATGAGGTGGCTGGGATGCTAGCAGATCAAGGCTGTGAGCGCAAAGGCAGAGCAGAGAAAAGCAGAGGAGGATGGAAATGGCGGCTGACTCAATGGGTGGACGGGTGAAGGTGCCTGGAGAGCGAGAAGGCGCGGACGCAGTGCGCTTATATACAGCGGCGAGAGCAGAGATGTCGGTGCACGCATTGTTCTCCCCTACCTTTTGGTTGCCCATTTGCCTCTGCCTTTCAACTGATTGCCTCTGCCGCCTTTGTTGTTTGTGCGGCTGCTCCTGCTGCTGGGAAAGGGCCAAGATTTTTGGGAAGGGCTGTGCCGATTGATGCTGCCTGCTGCTGCCTGCTGTCTGCCGCTTTTGCCCATCACCACATGAAACCGCCCACGCGCAAAGGGGTAAAGCAAAAGAAAACAGCTGCGCGTCAGCCTATGCTCAGCTACTCCCCCACGCCAGGATCCCATTGGTGTGCTCCAGCCTGGCCGCTTCTGGCTGGGCAAGCCGAGTACCTGCCCCCCGAGATTTGTTACGCGCAGGCTGGGCAGCGCGCATTTGCCAGCGCACTGTAAACTCGCAAAAGAGCGACTGGGTGCATTTTTCCCATTAGTTCACTCAATGTCCCCGGACGGGATCGGCCGCGTGCCAATCCTAGTTTCATCTTTCTTGCCCCTTATTTCGCCCCCATCTCCATTCAAGCAGCAGCGCTGGCCCGCGCGACGCCATAGGCGCCCTGGCTTCTGCGCCTACATGGGGTTGAAAAGAAATTAATGTGCGATGGATGCTGCTGCTGCTGCTGTGCTTGATGTGCACTCTGGCTGTGGTCTTGTTGCTTGCACCTACCTACGGCTCAGGCGCTGGTGACAAGCCATGGCACCCTGCCACCCGAAGAGGCATTGGCAGGCATCGTGAACACGCACAGTGACGTCCGTGCACATTGTGAAAAAAGAAGCTGCTGGGTGTCAGCCGCCGTGCACCAGATCACACCAGCCCACATCCTCACACAGCGCTCAGTAGCAGCCGAACCAAACAGCGAACCCTGGCACCATGGCGCTGCAGCGCCGTCAAAAAAGGGGTGTCTGTAGATGGAATACGCGGCGCACCCAACGCCTCTGTATTACTGAAGCAATAAACGCGAATTATACATGTATGCGAGATGGGGTGATGCCACCAGGCATTCACAACTCAATCATTTGTCAAGCGAGACCCGTGGTTGCCTCCTTTTTTCTTGGCACATATACAAGCGCACGCGTCGCCAAACACCGAGAAGGATTGCTGGATGCGTGCAACACAAGAAGTACAGAGGAAGGTGATTTATTAGTACAGGATATCTCGATAAAAAGTGCGCTGCAAGTCGTCTGAGAGCCATCCGAAAGGGAGAAGAAGAGGCACCAGCAAGAGTGGGACCACTCTCTGCGTCCTTTTATGTGTCAGCATCCCGCCACCCCTTCTTTTGCGGTTGGATACAGCGAATGCTGAACACACCGTGGGATGCAATATGCTAGTGCGCATATTGCCACCGCCAGCCGATGGCATGTATGTTGACTCCGTCTGCCCAGCATGATTTCTCCTTCTTGCCGTGTTTCAAGTTGTCCGTTCTGGCAGCGATGGAAGCAGATGGCTGGCAGTGCGCTGCGAGGCAGACAAGTCAAGGGGGCAGGTGCAAGCAGCATGTGCTGCTTTGTGATATTGGTGGGAAAACATGAAACACAAATCCACCGTGTGCGGGCAGTTGGCTGGCGCAAAGGGAAACATGAAACACCAGGGGGACACTGGGCCCAAGGCGCCGATCACATACCCTGCCCCTTGACGCCGCCCAGCAGATATCCATTGGCCCCCGATTGGCACCGGACAGCGTCGAAACTGCACCCTGATCCAAGGTGATTTGGGCCTGTTAATACCAGCAGATGCATCACGGCCAGATCCCAGTCTTGAGCCAAACAAACAAGAGACCGCTCTTGCAGCGCAGCTTGAAGTCTCCTGCGTGCCTGCCACAGCCAAACAACAGTAGAGATCAGCCAGCCACTAAGAGGAGCCTGCACGAGCCACCCTGCGTTTGTCTATTCTTCTCAAGGGCAGCCCCTGTCCTCTTCCTCCAAAACCAGCATGGGCAATTTCCTCAGCTCGCTCTCCTCTACTGACATTGTTTTATAATACCCGCCTGTACACTACTCACTCCTCCACCCACACCCGCAGCCCGCCTCTCACAGCGCCGATTCTCCCTCATTCAACCCCCATCCAAAAAGCCGCTTAGGCGCAATTTCAATTCAAGATGGCATTGCGAACACCCGGTGCCGAGACCCGCGAAACCTACACCAACACACTCTCGTACCTCGCCACCTGCATCTCGATGGTGTGCGGCGGCACCACCTCCCTGTTCGCCACTTACGGGTCCTCGTTCAGCGAGGTCCTGGGCTTCACGCAATACGAGACCAACCTGGTAGCCTCCCTGGGCGACTACGCACACTACATGTCAGCCCCCTTATTCGGGTACCTGTCAATACGAATTGGGCCCACGCGGGTGATCCAAACGGCCGGAATTCTGATGTTTCTCGGGTACTTTGGGCTGAGCTACGCATTCAACCACTTCAACACGCCATTTGAGCACGCCAACCACTATGTGGCTACAATGTCCCTCCTCTTTGCCCTGGTGGGCGTGGGGTCGAAGGCTGCGTACATGTCGTCGATGGCCACGACGGCGAGGAATTTCAAGCACTCGAGGCTGTCGGGTATTGCGCTGGGTATACCGATTTCGCTGTATGGGCTGTCGACGTTTGTCTTCTCCTCCCTGAAGGCACGGTGGTTTGAGGCAGATGCCACGCCCGCCCGGTACTTGTCGTTTATGGCTGTGGTTTCGGTGATTGCACATGTGCTTGCAGCGCAGTTTGTGGTGCTTAAGGATGAGCCGGCCAGACGGAGAGCAGGGTCGGCAGCAGCCAAGGCACCCCAGACTGGAACGGCAGAAGGCAAGAACTCGGCGCCATCGGAGAGCATCGAGATGACGGAGACGCGCAGACGCAGAATGACTGTGTCGGCTGGAGCGGCTGACGACGATAGCGACACGCTCACGCTGACTGGCGACAACCAGCTGGCAGCAAATAACAATGCGGATCAAAAAGCAGTTGCCATTGGCAACGACCCAGCGCACGATACGCCAGCGTCGTTGATGCACGCAGCACCAGCAACAGGTGCGGGTCACGCGGCACTACCGACCTACGAGCAGCCCATCTTGCAGAGGTTCGGCCGCGACCCAATTGCCTGGGCGATGCTCCTGGGTATCATCTGCTTCTCGGGGCCCGGAATGGCATTCGTCAACAACTGTGGATCCATGGTGCGCGCAATGTCGCACAACACCACGCTGACCGCCGAACAAGTGGGCCAGTACAAGGACAAGATTGTGGCCACGCAGTCGTTCTTCTCCTTCTCGTCCCGCCTTGTAGTCGGCTACCTCTCGGACATCTGGCGCACGCGGCTGCGTCTCCCGCGCTCCGGCCTCCTCATTCTGGCTGCGCTGCTGATGATCCACGCACAAAACACGGCCGCCCGAGTCAGTCGTCTGGAGGACCTGTACCCACTGGCCGTGCTCATTGGCATTTCGATGGGATCGGCGTTTACGCTGGCACCAACTATTACATCCGAGACGTGGGGCGCCGAGAACTTTGGCATCTGCTGGGGGTTCATTACCCTGGGACCCGCAGTGGGCGGGCACATCTGCAACCTAATTTTTGGAGCCAGCTGGGACCAAGGGCTGATGGACATAGCCAAGAGACTGGGGCCCGATGTGCCACAGGACCGGATTCAGTGCGACCGCAACTGCTTTGTCCCTGCCTTTCTGACCACCGTTAGATTGTCGTACTTTGGGCTCCTCTTCTTTGTCGTTGTTCTGTGTCTGCCCCGTGTCTCGACGATATGGAAGCAGAGGCACCAATAGATATGAAAATAGACCACTTTTGGGATGCTTTGCACGCACCCACTGCTTCGAATACAACCATTCTAGCGGCCCGACATCCAAGGGATAGAGCAACAGCAACAGTATATTAGGAAAGGAAAGGAAATGGCTTGGAACACATGTTTCCCGAGCCAGGATCTATTTAGCCAAGCCGGCCACCAGCTCGTCCACAACCACCTTCGCGATGCTCTCTGGCTCCGCCATCGCACCCATCCCCACATCCCCACACGCCAGCGTCTTCTTGATGGGGTCCACGACCTTGAATCCCAGCTCTCTCAGCGTGTCCACCTGCTTTTCGGTGATTGGGTGCTCCCACATCATCGGGTTCATCGCGGGGCACACCAGCCGGGGCTTCTGCATATCCCAGGCCCTCAATACACAGGTAAGCAAGTTATCGCAGAACCCATTCGCCACCTTGGCCATCGTGTTGGCGTCGAGGGGCGCAATAACGCAGATGTCGGCCCACTTGCGCAGCTCAATATGGAGCACCGAGTCGCCGATCTTCTTCCAGTTCGACCACTCGTCCTTGTCCGTGTACAAGGTGACGTTGGGCAATTCCACCAGCTGCTCCTTGCGGAAGAAGTGAAGGGCGGAATTCGAGGCCGCTATGCCTATTTCGATGTTCAGTCCGTGGGCGCGGCCAAGCTTTTGAATGCTCTTCGCCAGCTGCGGTACTTTGATACTGGCGACGCTCCCGGTTGCCCCGATGAGGACGCGCTTCGTGGGCAATGCAGGCGCTGGAGAGGAGGAGGTTGAAGCGGCTGATGACTCTGGCATTATTGGCTCCAGAATTAAGACTGAAAAAGAGGAATTCGAGATGCAAAATAGAAAGCAGTGCAGAACAGTAAGCAGAGGAAAGAAAGGCAGCGGGTTCCCTGCTCCTTGCTTGAGCGTATTAGTAATCCCGCAGCCATCATCGCCGCCGCCATTGGTTCTCCTTTATGCAAAGCGCATCGGCGGGCTCTCTCCACCGCACATAGCCCATGCGCTTGCAGCTCCACAGCTGGGTCGCTAGGCTTGAAGGCTTCCACGGCATCTGCCCCCGCCCCCGCCAGATCACGCACTCCCACAAGCAAGTAGACCTCCGCAACAAGTGGTGCATGCACCTAACGACTGGCCTCCAAAGAAAAAAAAAAACACCATCCGTAAATTCGCCTCTATCCAAGACAGCAATGACAGTAGCCATCTTGCGCCAGCTTCCTGCACTCGCCAACATCAAACACACAGCCACCCAAGTCAAGGTGACCAGCGACCCGCCAAGCGCCAACACCGGATCTACAGGCACACTGTATATCGACTCAGCACGCCTGGTGTTCTACTCAGACGAGGGCAGATCCTCTGGTTTCTCGATCGACTATCCGAGCATCGTGATCCATGCCATTTCGCGCGATTCCGAGGATGGCGCGCATTTATACTGCCAATTGGATGGGCCATTCCCCGGTACCAACCGCCTCAGTGAGGACGACAGCGACAGTGACGACGAAGTGTTCACTGAACTGAGATTCTTCCCGGGAGACACGGGAATCTGTAAGTTAGAGGGGGCTGTGTGGCAATGATGTGAGATGGCGTTTCGCTATTTGTTTTGGCTGTTCTAACTGACCACCTATGGTCACCTGCACATCTCTTGCTCTAAGGTGTAGTGGATGAGCTGTTCAACGCCATGTCCGAGTGCGCAGCACTAAACCCCGACCCACAGACCAACGAGGATGACGATGACGACACATGTGCGGGGCAGTTCCACGACGGCGTCCCAGACTCCCAAACAGCCGACGACACCGCAGTAATGGCAATCGGCGACTTCGATCCCTCAAACTTCATCACCTCAGCCGACCAGGCGGACCAGCTGACGCCCGAGGGGCGCGCCATTCTCGAGCATTTGGAGTCTGTCATTGTGGTGCCAGAAGAGCAAGAAGAGGCTGATGGGCGGTACGACGACGCAGACGAAGATGCTAGCTGACCAAGCCCATCTCTTGTTTGCTCGTCAATCAGCTGGCCCAAGCAAACAGAGAGCAGCAAATGTTCAATCGATGTATTAAAATATGAAGTTGATAATACAGGAAAAGCTAGTACACGTATCTGAAGTTCGGGTGCTTGTCGCACAAGTCCTCAATTTCATCATCTGTCAGCGTCGAGATGTCCACATTGACCCTGCTTCTCCTCTTGTTTTCTCTCCAGAAGTACACGCTCAGCCCAATGGCCCACACAACAATCAGCCCCTCGCACGCACAATTAAACCAATGCCCAAACCGATAAAAGGGCGCGTCCCGCTCGCGATAGATCTGCGACGACACGATGCCCGCAATGCCTCCAAGCATGACTGTCAGCGCCGACCCCGCGCCCCTCTTCGTGATGCCCATCGTATTGCTGGTCATCCACAGCGTGGACCACGGCAAGATGGGTGCCAATCCGAACTGTGCCAAACAAAGGAACCCAAATCTCAGCGGAATCCCCGTTGACGACGCAATGACCGCGTACGACGCACACGATACCGACGCTGCAACACATATGAGCAGGCCAATGTGCGGGCAATATCTGGGTAGGACAGATGAGAGGAGCTGGCCGACAAACCCGCAAGCGCTCGGGATGGCCGACATCATCTGCGCCTTGGTCGCCGTATACCCCATTGCCTTTATGAGGGTGGGCCCAAAGATGGCCTGCGACGCACCGCCCGTCGTACATGCCCAGAACATCAGGGCGTAGACCCAGAGCTTCCAGTCGACCAGCGCCATCACTATCTGCTTGGGCGACAGCCGAGTCTTCGCTGCCAATGCCCTCTCGTGGCCTAATTGGCGCATAGCCACGTTGCGTTCATCTCGAGTGAGGAAGGAAGCAGTCTCGGGGTACCCTGGCATCACCAGGTACGCCAGCAGAGCCACAAGCATCGACACACACCCCTCAACCAGGAAAATGTACTGGTAGCTGTCGAGCGACCCACGGATCTTTGTGAGCCCCGAGGCAATCGGGCCTGCGACGATGCCCGAGAACATGCCAGCCGAGTAAAAAATGGCCAGGCGAGGCGCCTGCTCCCTCTTCGTATACCAAAATGTCGAGTAGTAAATGAATCCAGGCACAAAGCCCGCCTCCGCCGCGCCCATCAGCAGCCGGAGTGCCAGCAGGGAGGGATACGACCTAGCAGCCACCATGCACAGCAAAACAGCAGACCACGCGAAGACTATGGCAGGGATAAACACCTTCCCCGAGAACCTCTTCAGCAGCACGTTTGCGGGTATCTCAAAGATGATGTACGTGATAAAGAACACTGACGACACCCAGTTGAATTGGCTCCCATGGAGTCCCACGGCGGTGTCCAGGCCGGCTACCTTGGCATTGCCGATGCCATTGCGATCAAGGACGCACAAAAAGTATGTGAGGAAGGCGACGGGCATCAGGCGCAGGTCCACTTTGCGCAAGTAGGTTCTGCGGGCTTGCTGCTCTTCGAGCGAGAGGATGAGGTCGCCGGAGATTTTCTCGCGTGCGTTGCCATCATACGCTAGCTCATGGTTGTGCGAGACGCTGCCGGGGGCCAGGTCCTTGTCGTTCATTTCCTCGCTCAGCCGGTGGACCCCCATCTTGACAGCTGTTTTATCTGGCAATGCGTGCGAAAAAGAAAAAGAAAAAAGAACCGAGTGTGGTGGGAAAAGGCTCGGGTAAAAGGATAAGAAAGAAGAGATTGGGGCAAGAGCGGCAGACATGGATCAGCCCACTCAGCCTCCCTGCTTCCGCTAAACTGGGGTGGCAACGTGACTGCAAGCCTATTCCAATGGCTGTTTGATATAGCTTCATTAGTGGATTTGTAAAAATAATAAGTGTAGCAAAACAGAGCGAGACACATTAGTAGTGGTAGCGGTGGTCCGGTCTCTTATCGCACATCTCCTCCAGCTCCTCCTCGGTGTACGCTGAGATGTCGACCTGCGGCGCATTATCCCTCCTCTTGTTCTCCCACCTAAAGTACACATTCAGGGCCAGCGCCACGACAAAGATGAACGCATTGCAAGCACACACAAACAGGTGTCCAAACCGATACTGCGGCGCATCCTGGTTCCTATAGATATGCGATCCAATCAGCCCAGCGATTCCACCCAGCATCGGCATACACGCCGCCGCCACGCCTTTCTTCGTCACGCCCAGGACATTCTGGTGCATCCACACCGACACCCAGGGCATCGTTGGGGACAGGGCAAAGTTTGCCAGGCACAGGAAGGAAAAGCGCACGTGGATGTTGTGCACCGAGGCGATGATGGCGTAGAAGGCGCAGGCCGCCGCGCTGTACCCCATGATCCACACGCTGAGCCGCGGGTAGAGACGCGGGAGCACCATCGAGAGGAGCTGGCTGACAAAGCCGCAGGCACTGGGCACCGAGGAAAGGACCTGGGCGCGGGTGGAGGTGTATCCCATGGCCTTGATCAGAGTGGGCCCGAAGATCGCCTGCGTGGCTCCGCCGGTGGCTGCCGCCCAGAAAATGAGGGCGTATGCCCAGACGGTCCAATCCGAGAGGGCCTTGAGGATCTCGCGCGGGCGGTACTGGGCCTTGTGAGCGAGGGCCCGTTCAGAGTCCAGCTTCTGCAGAGCAACTGCCCTCTCGTCCTCGCTGAGGAACGTGGCGCTCTCGGGATAGTTCTGCAGCACAAGCACCATGACAATGGCCAAGAAGACAGTGATGCACGCCTCGACGATGAAGATGTACTGGTACCCCATCAGGCTGCCCTTGATGTTCTGCAGGCCAGCAGCCAGCGGGCCAGACCAGATGCCCGCGAAGGTGCCAGCCGAGAAAAACAGGCTCATGCGAGGGCCCAGCTGCCTCTTGGTATACCAGAACGAAGCCAGAAAGATGAACCCAGGCACCAGGCCAGCCTCAAACACGCCCATGATAATGCGAATCACAATCAACGACGCGTAGGTCTTGCCGGCCGCCATACAAGCGCACAAGATGGACCATGCGACAGTGATGAAGGGAAGCCAGATGCGCGCGCCGAATTTCTTCAGAAGCATGTTGGAAGGCACTTCGCAGAAGATGTATGTGAAGAAGAATGCCGAGATAATCCAGTTGAACTGCTCTCCGTGCAAGCCGAGGTAGGCCTCCATTCCCGCGGCCTTGGCATTTCCGACGTTGTTCCGGTCCCAGATCGCGGTGCAATAGACTAGGCAGCAGATGGGGAGAAGGCGGAGGTCGACCTTGCGCAGATAGGACTTTGTGAGGCGCCGCTCTTCGTCGCTGGTGAAGTCCTTGTAGCGGCTGACGCCATCTCCAGTTTTGTCAGCCATATTCTGTTGTGAAAAGCAAGTGAGCGCGGCAGGGCTTTAATGTGCAGGGTATTGACCAAGTATTGGCGAACGAACAAAGGAGGAGAGAAGAAAAGGCCAGAGGATATTCGCCACCATTGTGCTCCCCAGCCGAGACTGGCATCAGCGGCTACCTTTTATACCCAGCTGAAATCGGCCGGCCAGCCAACCAGGAAGGCACTCCGCTGTGCAGACAACTGGAGGTGTTTTTTATTTGTGGAATAGCAGCCTGCATGCTTTTTTGCTCACTATCGTAGTCATTACACCACGCACAGCGCTCTGCGAATGGGTCTTCTGGCCCAACCTTTTTTCGACGGCTGCCTCTACACGGTGCAACAAGATTGGGAGTTGGCCACATACACTGCCCGTAGGAAGAACAATGGAAAGGTCAACCCACACATTTTCTGCAGCAGCACAAAGATAATAATTATCCGATGAAGAGCAGAGGAAGGCGCACTGACTAGGGCAAATCCGTGCAGAGATCGCCACAGTTTGGCGTTGGGCCACACAGAAATCACCTTCCATTTACGCGAGTGACTTTGCCTTTGCAGGCACACCCCCAGCTTGTGTGTGAGCTCTTCCACAAGCAAAGGCAAAGAGCGTAGTAATGTGGGGATGGTGGTGACGAGCAAAGTCATTATCTGCACAACCACGCCTAGAAATAACCTCCACAACTACGGTATTGCGGGGCTGCAGCTTCCCATGCCGCATTGTGGTGAGCTGACCATTTTTGTTATCGCTCTGCACACACCAAGCGCCTGGATTGTGAACGCCCTTGTAACAAACGGAAATTTAAAGCACCCTTATCAGCAAATTCTCCATGCAGTACGGCAGCAGCAAAACAGCAATCACTGCTCAACACAAAAGAGAATGCACTGGCATTCAAATATCCACGCATGCGTGTTTCCCTGCCAGGAGATAGCCGACAGCCATTCGTCTCTTTTCTCACACATCTCTACACACATGGTCTACGGGAAACGGAGCCAGATCAAACAGCAAATCACGCTAGATCAAAGCATGGGCGTAATTAGACAGGTGTGCTGTTCGCAGATGTGCTTCCACTGTACCCGTATTCTGATGAGGGCTGCGAGCTGAATACGTAGGGGGCTGTTTCGACATATCTATAATATCCACCATCAGCTTTTGAGAGAGAAAGCTGTGGCGCAGGCAGTGCGGAATTGCTGCGAAGGACATAACGACTTTCGGCCGACTCTGGGTGGCATTGTCCGCGCTCTAACAATGACCCAAGCGCTGCTATAAATGAACTTGGAATTTCGTCACAGTGCCTTTTGATCAATTTGAAGTGAATGGCACTCGCAAACTTTGAGGAGCTTGTCGCCATCCATTTCTTCTCTCCACCCTCCTCGCCCTTTACGCAACACTCTTCATTTATCACTTACGATCACTCCTCCAATACCTTGACACGCTATTTGCCTTGCCCTCCTCTCACCAGTGCTTGCTCGCACCACATCCTAACTTATTCTCAACCTCACTTAACGCCTGAATATCCCATTTTAGCCATGAAGTTCCTCAACATCATCGCCATCTTCCTTTTCTTCATCACCATGTCTCTTACCTTGGCAGCCCCACTGCCTGCACCCAGCGCCCACGGTTTGGTCGTCAAGCGTGACACCACTGCTGTTAAATCCACGACTCACGTGCCATCCGATGCTCAATCTCGGCTTGCTAGGCGCGACGGCCCAGTGCTGCCACTGCCTGCTGCTGGAGAGACGCTGTTCTCCTATCTCGACCGCCTCCTGTCTGGTCTTCCGCTCGTAGGGAAACTACTGGCTGGTCTTGGATACGTTCGTCCAAAGTAAACATAGCCACTCTTCCTCTCCACTGTGTGGGTGTCTTGGCACAACGAGAGGATGCCACGTCTAATGAACAACTTTACGAACTGCCTTTAACAAATATTCCATTTTTCAACGTAATGTCAGAAATATATGAGCAAACAAAATCACTCACAGCTATTAAACACGGCCTTGGGCTGAGCTGCCACTAGTAATATTTGATGAGGCATTTGCAACCTGACATATTATCGACTTCCGAATAATATGAGCAGCGGCTGACTGCTCAAGCCGCATTCACTCTACGTTGATCTATTGTGCCAAAAGCACTTGTTTATATTGAAAACAAGCACGAGAAGCAAATGGGGATTACAGCGAGACACACTCATGGCGCTTTGCTTTTGTTTGGTGCACCATCATTAGGCGCCCTGTTACGGCCTTTCGTACTGCTGCTCCGTCATGAGGGAGAACGGGGACTGGCATTGCGCTGCCATCAAATCCCTCTTTTCTTCACATTGTGGTGGAGGCGAGCCAGTGCTTGCAAAGGATCTAGCCGTGTGGACCTAGACAGCGCTAGTGCACAAGCATACCTGCATATTAGCTTACAGTTTGCACTTCCTGAAACACCAGACGGCACGCAAGACTACTAGCTTTGTCCCTGGTTCCTTGTTTACAGAGCGAGGTGCGCATTGTGGATGCGATTGAGCCCACGAACACAGCAGTAATCGACTGCCAAGCAGTCCCTGACATTTTCGCTCTCGATGCAGTCACACCTGTGTGTGTGTGCTTCTATTGCTGCGCGACTTTGCACAACAGATCTCACCTGGGATGTGTCTATATAATGCAAGATACCTCTCCGAACTCGACCAAGAGAAAATCCCAAGTCACCCAAACGACCTTGAACCTCCACTTCACCCTCTCGATCGCCCCAACAATGCGCACCATCGCCGCCCTCGTCTTCACCGCCACCCTCGCCGCTTCCCAAGAAATTGGCTTCTCTGGCGGATCCAATATCGCCGCTGGTGCCAGTGCGATCGACAACCCGAACATCAACAATGGCTGGCAATCTGACTCTTCTCTCTTCTCCTCCGGAGGCAGTGGGTTCGGGGGCTCCAACACGTTCAACAACATTGTCGACAGCCACTTTTCCACCTCTAACTCCAACTCGGTCTTCAGCGACAACATCGTCAACAACCCCGTGCAAAACTCGATCAAAGGCAACAGTGGCTGGACCGCTAATGGCGACAAGAACAACCTGGGTCCCGTTCAAAACGATTTCGCTGGCGTTCCATTCCTCAAGCGCGAGACTGCCTATTCGAACTCGTACCACGCAGCCAACGCCTACAAGCCAGCTGCTGCTCCTCAGCCCATTGCAGTTCCCGTAGTGTACCACCCAGCTGCCTACGTCGCTCCTGTTCACTACGCTGCCTCCATCATTGCACCTGCTCCTGTGCATGCGGTGCCTGCTCATTACTTGGCCCCTGTCGTTGTGTCTGCCCCAGAACCAGCCCACTACAATGCGCACTCCGTCGAGCCTGCTCGCTACTCAGCCCCCGCCCATGTTGAGCCTGCCCGTTATGCGGCTGCTGCTGCTCCTGCTCCTGCTGCTGCTGCTGAGCACAAGAAGGCTGAGCAGAAAACTGCCATTGTCCAGAACAAGGCTTAAGCGTGTGCGGCCCCCTCTTGGTTACTAACCTGTGGAAGGAGGCGCACGCCATTTTGCCTGTTCACCTAGCTTGCCTTGCTGCTTGATTTCAAGCGTCATATTTCTCTCTGTGCTAGTAATATATATGGCGGCAGCGTATTGTTCGCTGATGTTTTGAAATATAGGAAGCTGCTGTTCAAGTGGGCATAAGGTGGCGCAAGAGCATGGGGTGCAGAGTCAAAAACATGGTCTGCGCCTCATATGCTTTCGAGCTCTGACAATGCGAATAGATGGACTGCACCCAGGCACCCATACACACGCAATTTCCACCTGGCTCCTGCGCCACTCTCTAAGCAGCAGATACTCGAGATCGTTCTCAGCATATGTCTGGTCTGACACACACGGAATACGTATAAAATCGACCTTTGAACGGTCCACGGAGCCCACTCCTCAGAGCACTTTTGCACGCTAGCATTCCAAGGCCCTTTTTCCCCCATCTCCCCTCACTGCACCTTTCCTATCAACCACCTGCATCCCCTTCACTTTTTCTATCCACGTCTCATACTAAATATGCGTATTTCTATCCTCGCCGCTCAGTTTTTCGCCGTTGCCGCCATTGCCGCTCCTGTCACCTTCAAGAGAGAACCCGGCATCCTCAAGAGAGAGCCCAATGTGTTCAAGAGAGAGCCTGTTGTCTTCAAGAGACAGGAAATCGCCAGCGACGGTGGCGACTCCATCTCTGGCGGTCCTGCAGCCATCAGCGACACTGACGTCAACAGTGGCACGAAGATTGACTCTTCGGTTATCTCTAACGGCTCTGAAGGCGAGAACAGCTTCGCCAATGTCTTTGGCAGCTCCTTCACGAAAGTCACGTCCAACTCATCCAACAAGGGCAACATCAACATTAACCCCTCGTCCACTGTCATCAACGGCAACAGCGGCCAGACTGCCAACGGTGTTGGGAACGGCGTTGGCGATGTCGAAAACGGTGGCCATCGCCGGCGCGCTGCTTCCGTTGACAGGCGCGGTGTCTTCGTTGGCGACAGGCCTATTGACAACGCGGTTGTTGTGATTGGCGGTGACAGCTTCTTCAACGACCCGCTTGTAGTCCACGACCCCTTCGTGGATGGGCTTTTGTTTGACTACCCTCATGACCCCCGCTTTGGTCCTCCTGCTGGACATGTGAATGTCAACCACCAGGATGCGACTATTGTCCAGAACCAGGTCTAGGTCGTTGTGATACAGATTAAAATGGATGCGAAATATACTCCTACATTCACATATACAGCTATTGCACAGCACTTGCTGATACTCAGGAGGAAAAATGTATATGTAACAAGGCAG
>MU604033.1:9384-58702 GCA_025201845.1 Martensiomyces pterosporus | reverse complement strand
GCCATCTCCTTTGAGCGCAAGCAGATGGTCATCCTGGGCACCGAGTACGCCGGAGAGATGAAGAAGGGCGTTTTCACTGTCATGCACTACCTGATGCCCAAGGCTGGCGTCCTCTCGCTCCACTCGTCGTGCAATGAGGGCCCCACCGGCGATGTCTCGCTCTTCTTTGGTCTCTCGGGAACCGGCAAGACCACCCTCTCTGCCGACCCCCAGCGCCCCTTGATCGGCGACGACGAGCACGTCTGGACTGAGAACGGTGTTTTCAACATTGAGGGCGGCTGCTACGCCAAGACCATCGATCTCTCCGCCGAGAAGGAGCCTGAGATCTTCAACGCCATCCGCTTCGGCTCTGTTCTGGAGAACGTCATCTACGACGAGGCTACCCGCGTTGTCGACTACACCGACAAGTCCATCACCGAGAACACCCGCTGCGCGTACCCCATCGAATACATCCCCAACGCAAAGATCCCCTGCGTCGGCGGCAACCCCAAGAACATTGTTCTGCTCACCTGCGACGCCTTTGGCGTTCTGCCCCCTGTTGCCAAGCTCACCCCTGCCCAGGCAATGTACCACTTCATCTCGGGATACACCGCCAAGATCGCCGGTACCGAGGAGGGCGTCACCGAGCCCGAGGCCACCTTCTCTGCCTGCTTCGGCCAGCCCTTCCTTGTCTGGCACCCCGTCAAGTACGCGCAGATGCTCGCCCAGAAGATGCAGGAGCACAACGTCAACGTCTGGCTCGTCAACACCGGATGGAACGGCGGCGCCTACGGCATTGGCAAGCGCATCTCGCTCAAGTACTCGCGCGCCATCATCGATGCCATCCACTCGGGCGAGCTGCAGAACGCCGAGTACACCAACTACGGCGTCTTCAACCTCCAGATCCCCACCGCCGTCTCCAACGTCCCTGCCAAGGTCCTCGATCCCTCGCAGGCCTGGGAGGGCACTCCCCAGGAGTTCCAGGAGACCATTGCCAAGCTCGCCCAGCTCTTCCAGTCCAACTTCAAGGAGTACGCCGACAAGGCCACGCCCGAGATCATTGCTGCTGGCCCTCAGCTCTAAGCTGCTGGACACTCTGCCCAAGCATCGCTTGCTCACCCCCTCTCGTACCATATAGAGCCCACCAAGCCCTTTTCTTTAAACTTAATACTGTGCATTTTCCTTTCCTCTACTTTCAAAATAGATACACAAAATTTTTTACTCCTGACAGCATGTGCCGCTCTGCTTTCGCAGTGGGGGTGCCTCGGTGCCACTGCCGTGCAGTCGATATGAAATCGTCTCTGCAGCCTCGGCCTCAGCGATATCTCCTCCAGAGGTCGCCTAGATGTTCCTGATCAACCCAGCAAAAGAGGTTGCGAGTTTGCTCCTGGCGTTAGCATCTGCGGGTTGTGCGTGGAAATGGCGCAAAATACCCAACAGCGTTATTCTCCGCGCTGTCTTGGGAACAGAAATACTGCCCTGTGCACAGAGGCCAATTTCGAGCAGCATGCAGGCTGCCGCTGGGTTTGGCGATCTGAGCGCAGGCATTTTTGTTGGCTTGCCCTGGCTTGCTCTTTTCTGTATCCCTGTCTGCTCCGCCTTGCTCCGAGAGGGCCGCGGAGCCAGCATGTATCAACAAAAGTAAATTACATGTGCACATGGGGAGAGAGAGAGAGAGAGACGGAGGAGGTATCTACGCCAAACGCCCCCATGTGATGGCACTGAAAACTACAAAACATTGGTGATCACCATGGTAGAAGGCAGGACGAGAGGCAGGGCAAGATAACACCACTACTTACACTGAACATGCCAGCCAGGCTAATTGCTGGCATCAAATGCTGTGGCTCTGTATCTGGGCTTGCTGCTGGCGCACTGTATTCGGCAGTGTTGCCAGCTGTGGCCACACACGCATCCTTCATGCGTGGATTCTGCCCGCTGCACTCGAATGCCCTAGCTGTTGTGTCTTCGGGTGCTTGAATAGCTTGCTCACTACGTAGCGACCACCACCGCAACTGTCACCGAGTAGTTAGCATGCTATTGCTGCCAGAGCCAACTTTGCCAGCACATTCCCTGTTTTCTCCGGCTGCGTGTGGACATGCAATCATGTTTCCCTACGAGTCAGCATCGCCTTGCGGTGTTGCCTTGCTGGGCTGGTCTGTCGCCCCAAAGCCCACCTCGCACCTCCCAAATATGGATGCACCCTTCTGGTCGCTCTCCATCCAATGCAGATCAGCCTGCCTTGCAAGTCTGAAGCAGCTCGGGGGCATTAGGGAACAGTGCCAAAAGCGGGTAGTCGCCGTACAGCCATCGGGTTTTCCCGGGCCACAGCTCGCCTGCTAATAAGGCAATGCTTGCATGCGTGTACCTTGTTGTGACTGCCTCTACCCGGCAAGCATGGCTCGCTGCCAGCTTTTTGAGTGCCCTTATCTCCTGCTCTAGAAACGTGCACCGACCTTTGCAGGCTGCCAGTTCCCGATTCAATGCTATGGCACACCTGCTCGGTGCTGCAGAGCGCTTGGTCTTGCGCGCTTTCGGCTGCTCTTTGTGCGTGTTCTGTGGAGCGCATTCTGCTTGTCGAGCTGGACTAGGTAGGCTCAGCGCCTTCTATGTATTGTATTCTGAACAGAAGCCAACAAACGCCTGCATGTTGGTTTAACAGCCTTTGTGCCTCCACGCTTGTATACTGGTGCATGTGCCGGCAGCCCTTCTTGACTCTGACCTTGCTTCCTTCACAATCCGATGTTGGCTGGTAGCAAAAGCACTCACCAAGCCTGCGCCAGTGGCCAACGCTGATACTGGCAAAGCTTGGTGGCGGTTGACGTCGCTTGTCCATCATACCAGGCCGAGTGTATGTGTTGGCGGCACTGCTCCCAATTAGAAAGTAGCAAATTGCTAGCTGCGGCAAGCTTTTGCAGAAAAGAAATTGGCATACTGGCGCTGTGATGCACAGCAGCTGTGGAGGCAACGCCAGAGCATCGTCATCAGTATATGCTAGCACGCTTGCTCAGGGCTCTCCCACAAGGGGTGCCGATGGTGTCTTTGCATTACCGCACTCAGTGAATCGGGCCTTTCCTTGCTAGCCATATTCCGCCTTGTATGAGAGCAAGCATTTGTATATTCTGTTTATAGAGGATGTGGGCAGCACTTGCTGATAAACAGGGAATGCGCTGCATATGCAGCATCGCCCAAATACAACGTCGGTGGATGTCCAGCAAGAAGGGCGGGTCTTCGCACAGGTACATGGACAGACAGACACGCGATCCGTTTGTGAAGCAAGCAAAGACGGAGCAATTCCGTGCACGCAGCAGCTTCAAGCTCATCGAGATGGTGGACAGGCACAGCCTCATCCCAAAATCCGAGAGTGTATGCATCGTCGACTGTGGCGCAGCTCCTGGTGGATGGAGCCAAGTGATTGCTCGGCGGGTTGGCGGGTCAAGCAGAGCAGTGGCTGGGCAAGCCAGTGAGCGCATCATTGCCGTCGATCTCCTGCCCATGAGACCAATTCCAGGCGTGCAGTTTATCCAGGGCGATTTTTTGGAGAACGACACCAAGCAGCGGCTGACTGAGGCGCTGGACGGCAGGCGAGTTGGCCTTTTGCTCTCTGACATGGCGCCATCGTTCACTGGCCACCATTCAACCGACGCCGCACGGACAATGAATCTATGCGAGGATGTGCTGGCATTTGCAGATGAGTTCCTGGGCTATGGCGGCAGCATGGTTCTCAAATACTTCATGGGTGGCGGCGAGTCTGAGCTGCGCAAAGCCCTGCGAGAGGCCTTCGAAAAGGTTGTTGTTGAGAAGCCAAGTGCCTCGCGCAAGCAGTCTTCGGAGCAGTACTTTGTGTGCATCCACAAAAAGCCTCTCGAGCAGTCCTGAGGATTTCTTGTAGCCCTAGTCTGTAAACCACAGCAGATAGCCCTAGAAGGGAGGGAGAAGGGGGATGAGAGCGGCTGTATACCCAAACATTGTTTCACGTTACTCTCGAATAGAAGGGGAATCGCTCCCGCCGCCTCGCGTTCCACACAGCAAGACGAGGGGCGGCAGGCAGCAGGCGGCAGGCAGCAGCCGCAGACACACTATGCTCTACTGCTCTAGAACCCAAAGACGTATTAATTACACAAACAAACACTCCTTGTTCAGCTCTGATACACTGTGCTGGTTCCGCTTTATTTGCTGCCCTTCCTCCCTTGCTCGTTTGCACCCTTGTATATCCAACCCATCTTGCTTTTCCATTGCAGTCAAATTCGCATCAGTCACATGCCCCGCTTTCTCAGCCGTGCTGGCACACATATAGACGATTTAGAGCGCCAGCTGGCCCGCGTTGGCTCGACAGAGAACGACGCCTCGGCTGATGAATCGGCAAACGACAGCAAGCCAGCCGACCAAATTGACGAGACAGCAGCATTGCTAAGGCATGGCACAGGCAAAGCAGAGGACTTGCATGATGCCACCGCTGCACCCAGTAGCAGATATGCTGCAACCGAGGATTTTGGAAGCAGCGTTCATCGGCAGCAGCATCACAGCCGCATATCACCGGACCACACTGGTCGCGGCGAGGATGGTGCTGCATGCCCTGGGTCTCGCAGGCGCCGAAGAAGCATTGGCGATATACAAGCAAATGCACCTCACAAGCTAGGCACTTGGGACGGCGTTTTCTTGCCAGTGATGCTCAGCATCTGGGGCATATTGGTGTTTGTGCGCATGGGCTACTTCCTGAGCCAAGTAGGTATCATGGGAACGATCGGCAGCTTCGTCGGCGGATATCTTATCACCACAATGACAACGCTGTCCATCTCTGCCATCTCCACAAACGGCACAGTCAAGGGTGGCGGACCCTACTACATGCTCTCGCGGTCGCTTGGCCCTGAATTTGGCGGCAGCATAGGGCTAATGTTCTATGCAGGCACGCTGCTGGCTGGTGTGCTGAACGACGTTGCTTTCGTTGAGCCGCTGCTGAACAACTTTGGGAGCACGATTGGCGACATCACGCATACGTTCCCCGAGGGCAAGTGGTGGTGCGTTCTGTACAACTCTATCCTGCTCATCTTTTGCACGGTAGTGTGCCTGACGGGTGCCCAGGTGTTTGCAAAGGCGTCTACCGTCTTGTCAACGCCTATCATTGCCGCAACAGCAATGATTCTCGCATCCTTTGCCTTCCGGGCCCCGTTTGTCAATGAGGAAAAGGCGATCCACTACACCGGTTGGAGCATGGACACATTCAAAGAGAATCTGTGGCCCGACCTGTCGCCCATCTCCGAAGGCCGCCCTTCAGAGACTCTGGGCACTGTGCTGGGTGTCTTGTTCCCTGCCTGCGTCGGCATCATGGCTGGCGCATCCATGTCCTCAGCGCTCCGCAAGCCCAGCAAATCGATACCCAAGGGCACGCTGTGGGCCGTTTTGATCACATTTATCCTCTATCTCACAATCGCCATATCCCTTGGCTCGACCACACGGCGCAGCACGCTTCGCGACAACTTTAACGTCCTGCAGGAAATCAACCTCGTGCCATTGATTGTGCCTATCGGCGCCATCACCACAAGTGTTACTAGCACGCTGAGCGGCGTTCTGTCGTCTGCAAGCATCCTGCAGGCAATTGCTAAGGACGACCTGTTTGCCTTTCTCAAGCCGCTCAAAAAGACCGACCGCAACGACAACCCGGTCCGGTCGATTGTCATCACCTATGCCATTTCGCAGCTCGCGCTGTTTGCCGGCGACATCAATGCAGTTGCGCCATACACGACCATGTTCAACCTGATCATGTTTGGCTTTGTCAACCTTGCATGCTTGGTGCTGAAGCTTGCGGCATCTGTCAATTTCCGGCCGACATTCCACTACTTCAAGGCATGGACAGCCTTCCTTGGCGCAGCTGGGTGCTTTGGCGTGATGATATTCGTCGACCCGATCTCTGCGCTGATATCCACTGCTGTTGTCGTCGTGCTGTTTCTGTACGTGCACTACACGTGCCCGCCCAAGGCTTGGGGCGATGTCACGCAGAGCCTCATTTACCACCAGTGCCGCAAGTACATGCTCCGACTCGATCTGCGCAAAGACCACGTCAAGTTCTGGAGACCTCAGATCCTACTGCTCGTGCACAACCCGCGCAGCTCGTTCCATCTGATCCGATTCTGCAACGCGCTGAAGAAAGGCGGGCTGTACGTCATCGGGCACGTCATCAAGGGCAGCTTCTACGAGCTGCTGCCCGAGCTGAAGCAGCAAGAGGCTGCGTGGATGCGCTTGATTGATGTTGCTCGCGTCAAGGCGTTTTTGAATCTTGCAATCGACAAAAGTGAAGACGCCGGCGCACGTAGCATCGTGTTTGGCGCTGGGCTGGGTGGAATGCGTCCAAACATTGTGGTGATGGGGTTCCTCAAGCTCGACCAGAGACGTGAGAGCGACCCTGAGCGTACCTTTGACGGCAGCCTGGAGGACCACGGCGACTCGATCGACGATGTGCTGCTGCCCACAGACAACATTCAGCTCAACACACCCATTTCTCCAGTCGCCTACCTGCGCATCATCGAGGATGTGCTGCTGATGGGCAAGGCTGTTGGAATCGCATACGGGTTCTCTAAGCTCGGTCTGACCATGCCGGCCTTGCATGATCCCACGCCGCCACATCCTCACAGCAGTTTGGCATGGCCGCTACCCAAGACCGATATGATGGACTGCAGCGGACAGCAACAGAAAAAATACATCGACTTGTGGCCTATTCAGATCGGAACAGCAACAACTACTAGCGACTCTGGGCAGCGCGCATACTTGACCAATTTTGACTCCTACGTGATGGTGCTGCAGCTGGGAACCGTGCTGCACCTGGTCCCCTACTGGAGTCACCGCTACAAGCTCCGCGTCATGTGTTTTGTTGAGGACCAGAGTGACGTAGAAGAGGAGACCCGTCGTGTGGCCAAATTGCTGCGCGATCTTCGAGTGATGGCAGAGCTCCATGTTCACTATCTCCGTGGGGCTGGCATCTCTGCCTACGACGAGGCAGTGGTCAGCGGCACCAGCACCAGCACCAGCACCACATACCAAAGTAATGCTGTTGCTGACCATGGCGACCAGAGAACACCAGGGCCATCAGCCGCGCCAAACGCGACCGCAAAGCCAGAGTCATCGCAGGGCGTCTCGTTTGCGAGGCCGAGCGCAGTCGCTCCAACCGAGGCTTCGCCGCAGCTTGGATTCAGTATGAAAGTCAATTTGCCAATGCCCTTGCGCTACGAATCAACACGGCTGGACCAGGGCAGCAGCGACTCCGACACAGAATCCGAGTCAGACTTTTTATCAGATATTGCTGGCGGAACTGGCATTGACTCGCACTCTTCTGGCCGAGGCGCCAATGCCAACACGGCGTCGCTTGGTAGGTATGCGACAATCTCCGAGGGAAACCCGGGCAGCAGAAGGAAATCTCTGCTTCCTCGCGGGCTGTGGGGTAGAAGAACCAGCGTTGATATCGAGCCAGGGGAGCATAGTCGAGTACGCATTAGAAATATCCCGCTGGGGAATACCGATCATGATATCAGCCTGGTGCCAAGACGGTCCTCAGACGGATCGATGGCACTCTCAAACTTTTACAGCCGTGCACTTGCAGCAGCTACGTCACAAACATCCGAACAAGCAGTTGAGCAGGGAGCTGGAGGGGCACTGGTTTGCTCTAGCCCGCTCGAGAGCGGCAACCCTCGTGTCAGCCCACCGCCACCGGAGCTTAGCAGTAGTGGGCAGCAGGAGCAGCAGGAACAGGAGCAGCAGCCGCTGACCGAGTTTAACGACATGCCGATAAGCACTCAGAACCGTATCCTCAACGAGATGATCCGCCGCGAGAGCCAGGCGTCTACAGCGCTGATATTCACCACATTGCAGGCGCCGGAGCTGGGCACGTCGGAGTCGGAGCAAAAGACAATGGAGTATTTGGAGGGAATCGATGCCCTTGCACGCGGCCTGCCCCCTGTATTCCTTGTTCATGCCACATCACTCACCGTGACAACATCTCTTTGAGGCAGCAAGGCGACGAAACGCATGTTTGCTATTATTGAAATGTTGGAGCCACACCCATATAATGAAAAGAACTAGAGTAAGAAAAAGCATGAGGGGTGAACGAAAGCAAAAAAGAAAGCCCGAGGCTATGGCGATTCGAATATAAGCTTTCTGTTGTCAAGTATGAACCTGACAAGCTTTGCTGACCTCCGCATATCCAACGCCGCATTCGCAGGATCGCTGCCAGCAGGCAGCAGCGTGGGGCCAAAGACGATGCCGAGGTTCTCCGAGTTCATCATGTTGAACTCCTGGAACGCCTGGACTTTGTCCAGATGAGCAACCAAGAACGACAGCGTGTTTCTGTTTGCCACAGGCAGACACCTGATAGCATGCACCAGGCCATTGATCTTTGCCGCATAGTCAGCGTCATCCTTCTCGCGAGCAAACGACGCTCGCGAATCGCCGCCAGCATCAATGTCGTCAGCTGGGAAGAACGACAGCATGGCGTCTCGCTGTGCGGGCGGGATGAGGCCGTTGGGAAGCTCACGCAGGTACATCTTGAGCACGCTGGTGACGTTGTTGATGTCGCCCAAGTAGGACCCGATGCGCAGATCGACGGACTCTGCATCGAGGTCAAACTCGTTGCGCAGCTTGAGCACCTGTGAGCTCTGGCCTGACTGCCGGTAAATGCCTTCGTTCTGCAAGCCAAAGGCCTCGACGGCGTCCGTGCACTTGACGACGATCAGCGGGATTGTGTGTCTGTCGCGCGCAAGCTGTGTTTCCAAGGACACCCCAAAGATGCGCTTCGGGTTGGCATATAACCGCGCAATGGCCGACATCTCGTACTCTTTGTAAGGGATGCTATCGCGGTTTACCCGACCTCCCTGGCTCGCTGCAACTTGAAGGAACGTGTCCAGGTCTGTTTTTGTATCGATGTCTCCTACCATTTCGACCATCCCAGGGCCGCCCTGGATCGGCTTGAGTGTAAGGGCGTCTGCTAGCACTGCCGACTCGTACGTATACGCATACTTGCCCAGGCTGAACTTTAAGAACTGGTCCACTTCCTCGATTAGGCCCATGACGCTGGCTAGGATCTTTGGTAGCTGGACGTCATAAAAGTCCCTCCGTATAGAGTTTGCATTGTGCAGCAGCTTCTTGTATGCTTCATTGGCGACCTTTGCTTTGACTCCAGCTTCTTGGCCCATTCGCTCAAGAGAGTCTTGCGTCGACCCTTTGTGCTTACCAAAAATGCCCGACATAGCATTACTGACGTTTTTGGACTTTGACGTCGATGACGGCAGATTGTTTATCGACGAGGCGCTATCTGTCCTGTTGTTACCCGACTTGAGCAGCAATTTCTCCCACTCGCCACAGTGCATCTCGTATTTGCTGCGAGATTTCTCCAGCAAAGCCTCAGCATCCTCGATGGTCCTTTGATAGCGCAGCTCCGTCTCCTTCAGCTGCTTGCGCACCTTCTCCTTCTCCTTGACGTAGCTGTTCAAGTACTCAGACATTTCGGACAGGGTGATGGAGAATTTCATCCGGTTGGAGGCCAATGTCTCGTGGACTTCAACCAAGCGCTGCCAAGCCGCCTGGTGCGTGCTGTGCGGCATGCCTGATCTGTCCATTGACTTGAGGGTGTTTAGCGCTAGCTTTTGCAGGCTTTTTCCGTACTCTTCTTCCACTTTGGCCCTGTTTTTCAAGAAAACCACTGTCTCCTACACTGGAAAATGGCAGGATCAAACACTTGGCGTTGCTTTGAGAGTCCAATGCGAATCCATTGCTCGGTTAAATGTGAGCATGAACGCGCAACAGCACAGCAAGATCGGCAGCAGTGTGCTGTTGTGAATGTATGCTGAGGATATTGTATGGGCTGATTCACAATTCAGCCTTTTCATTCACAAGCATGTACATTTACACATGTTTGCGAAGAGTGTGAAGGGCATGGCCTCTGTGGCCACCACCGATTCAAGTAGCCATGCACTTCAGCCATGAAAAACATAAAAGCCAGGCCAAGTGTAGAGTGCAAGGGGGCTGCTTACCTTGCACGACGAGAGGCTCTGTCGAGACCGCTCCAGCAGCATCCCGAGGCCGCCCTACCATAAGAAAGAAGCGCGTTGACAAACCGGATCAGCAACCAAAAGCCGCTTGCTGCAAAGCATCCCGAGGCCGCCCTACCATAAGAAAGAAGCGCGTTGACAAACCGGATCAGCAACCAAAAGCCGCTTGCTGCAAAGCATCCATCTCCAATCAGCAACAAAAAAAAAACCTCGCCATTCCAGCCAGCATTCATTCGCTGCGCCTATCTCGGCTGGCATTGCTACAGCGTTTGGATTCAGACTGCAGTGCCTGCAGCACACTGGTTTTCAGCAGACGCATAGTACAGCTGTAGCTTACATCAATTTCAGTGAGATCCACCTGTCCATTTCCCTGCTCGTTGCCAGGCGTCGCCGACATTGACGGGCGTGCATTGTTCGCTGTTGTGGGTGGTGCTGGCAACGGTTGTCTAGGTGATGGTGGCGGTGGAGTTGTGTTCACAGTCGCTGCCGCTGCTGTCGTTGCCGATGCTATAGTCGCCTCGTAGCTATGGCGACCATTCGAGAGGGAAGGAGCAGTCGGCGTGACTGCTGATGCGGCGCTGGTTCCTGGCAGTGACCCATCGCCGCCACGACTGCTACCACCATTGCTGCTGATATCGTCAAGGTTAGCCATGCTCTGCGAGGCTGCAAAGCCAGTATTTGTTGCCATCGCTCCAATACTAAATCACAAGGAGACCAGAGTGGCTGGCAGCAAATATACGCGAGTGTGTCTGAGCGCGCGTGCACACGTTGTACTGTTCAACTGGCCGGTAGAATTCGAATGTACTAGGGGCACTCAGACGAGAGTATGCTGTGTAGCGCGCTTGGAAAATGCGATTTGCAGTGCGAGCTCTGAAGCAATCTGTGAGGCTAGGCAAGCTGGCAAATTAAATAAGCGCTGGTGGAATCGAATGCGCGAACCACCAAAGCCAGGAGCGGGTGTGTGTGAGGATGCGCTTGCGTAAATGACAAGTAGACAGAAATGAACAATGCGCAGTGCAGAGTTTCGAAGAATGGTGAAATAAAGAAATAAAGAAATGAGCAGCAGAGAAGAGGTGCACAATAGAGCAATAGTAGATACTTGGTAGCAAGTCAAAAAAAAAAAAAGACACTAGCACTACCAACAGCAAAAGCAGCAATAACAGAACAACAAAAACCGTATGTGCAGACTGAGGCGCTGGAGGCTGTTTTGCTCATCCCCTTCTCCTCTCTTTCCTGGCTTCTTTGTGCGACATGATTTCGATTTCCCGAGTGGGGAGGACCAGGCATTCTTTGCAGCCAGAGGCGGGTGACAGAGGTTGGCGAGACAGCATGCCATGCGGAGTGGTATTTATTTTTGAAGCTGTATATACTGGCGAAAAATAAAAGGCAGTAGCCATGGAGATGCGGCTCTGGGTAGCCAGCAAGGCACACGGCCCCCGCCTCATTAGCGGACATGTGTAGAAATATGTGTGCCAGCGCCGATTCCTGCTATTGCGACATTAAGCTTTGGAGTTTAAAAGGTCACAGGTATCCTTGTAGCGCGAAGATCCATTTAATGGATTCCATACAAGGAGAAGCACCGCCCTGGATTGAGCGACAGGCTTCACGCTGTGGCCAAGGCTAAAAAGGATTTTTCCTTGGTCTCCTCTCGCTACTCCTCCCTCCTATCCCCTAACAAGAATTACCAGTCGCCACTTACACCCTTGAGCTGCCCAGCAGCGTTGGGGAGTGGGGATTCAAGGGATGGGCAGCGTGAGCATACGCAGGCACAAGAGATTAAAGCAGATTGGGTGGGTGGCTGGCAAAGAGAAGACACGGCCCGAAAAGGCGTGTAGATATGAGCGCAGATCAAAACGCGACAGGGACATTATGTGTTGGCCACATACGTGTGCACCAAGCTATGCATGTAGCAGATGGTCGAGTTCCAATTGTCAGATGTGCGTGCTTGTGGCTGGGTCTAATCTGGAGACCAAGTCTGATCATCTGAGGCCCCTCGCGTAATTAAGTGGCACCGAGTAAACTTCTCGCCTTTGCGGCTGCAGCTTGGCGGCTAAACAGCGCCAGCTGGTCCCCATCCAGCGCCCCGCACGCTCCGCCCAGATTTGGCAGCCGCAGTGTATAACTGCAACGGAATGCGCCAGCGGCGAATATGATTTCACGCCAACTGCCGGAGGGAGAGAAAAATGGCCCAGTTGCCTATTTCGTAGAGGCTGCTGTCCCAGGAAGATGCAGAGACACTTGAAATGAACACGCTCAGCGACACGGGAACAAAAGGGCTGGCGCTGCTGTGGTCTGTTGCTTCAGCTGCAGTGCGCCCGGTTGGCTTGCATGTCGGACATGAGGCTGCAGGCAATGCGGAGGCCATCGGTGCGCTCTGCAGCCATTGAGCGGAAGGGATTTGCACGGCTTGCCTTTAGCATTTAATTGCTGCCGTCGACGTATGAGGAGCCAATTGAAAAATGACTGTTTTTGCTCTTCCGTCGCTCCCTTGCGGTTTCTGGCAATTGCAGGAAGAAAAAAAAAACGATAATGAAACTGGAGCTGCAAAGGGGAACATTCTTCCGCTGCTCATTTTGGAGCTGTGCGAGAAATTGTGATAGGATGGAAATGGAAGCGCGCTTCAAAGCCTGCTGGCAGGAGTATCAGCGATTGGGATCCGCCGCCCCTCATGGCAGCACGCTGGGGAGTGGACTGGGTGGTCATGCAATTTATTTGGAGCCCAAGGGCTCTCCATTTTGGGCCGCTCGCTTATCCGGTGTGCTTACCCTGCTCCATTTAGAGCAGCTGAGGTGCCAGCGAGCAAGGGAGAGGAGACGGGGGGCTACAGATTCTTGGGGTGTCTGCGTGCGAGGGGCGAAGCAGAGACCGACGAGAGTAGAACGGGGAGAGACGAGGGAGGAGCGGCCAGCTGAAGTGGATGACGAGCTGTCGCTAGAAACGCCCAGCCAGCATATCAAGCAAGTAACTGGCGAGCTGTGGCGGCGCCATGAATGCAGGATGAACACGCATCCTATGTGGGAGCAAGTGGGAGGAGAGGGTGATCAATGATATAGGGCGTAGATCACTGCAACATCTCTAATTTCAAAGTCAGCAGTATGGCAGATAAATAGAGATGCGCATTAGAAGCCCCAAGCGATGTTCAATTTAGAAGTGGAAAACCCACACTACAGGTAGATACATGTTGGTGCCATCAATGATGTCTATGTCGAGCAAGCAATCCGCGGCCAGCCTGATTTGCACGGGAAAAAAAGGCAGATTGCATCTCCAGGTGGCAGCGCTTTGCTATGTGGTGTTTACTCGTGTGAAAAATGCTTTTTGGCACTGCTGATCGATGCGTCACATATGTCTGATTGTTTACGTGTGTACCCTGGCGTAAAAACGCGGCACTGGCATATGGGACATGTACTGGCCACATATATGAGATATGCACATATATGTGGGCAGGAGGAAGAGGATGAGTGCGGGTGCTGTCAACGCACGGTGTCATGTGGCAGCATGCGTATATGGGTCGAGTCGTGCAAACAGACAGCATTTCTGTCAGCCAGAGGACGAAAACTGACGGCGTTTGCAAAGGCATGCACGACCATGCAAGCGAATATTCGTCACAGAACAGCGGCTGCAAGCATGGACTTCAGCAAGTCAGCAGCGGATATATGAAACAACCACAGCAAAGAGCAGCACAGGTGCTGCTGGGATAGCATGCATATCTGGCGCTTTTGTTTGTGTGTGCCTGTGGCCTACAGGCTGGTGCTGGTGTCGCTCCTGCTGTTTGCGTCTTCCGAAAGGGGTGAGGGCGAGCGCGTGCTGTGGTGGATCCTGCCCATCCCTCCCATGTGCCTGGCGTCTGGTGTCTGCCTCAGCAAGGCCCTCTCCTCTTCAGTGTGGAGAGCATACCACGTCGTCCCATTGTTCAACTCGCTCAGCCATCTGGCCGTCCACCGAGCTGCTACAAAGGGCTTGCTGTTGTTAAAGCGCCTGGCCGCCTCAAGCAGGCTGATGCCGCTCTGTCGCTTTTGAATATGTGCAGATCCGCCAGGCATTCACGCATGAGCGTTTGCTTTGCTTGCTTCATCATAGAGTTCATGGAGCGCAATAGTGCTGGATTGAAGAGATGGGCAGAAAATCATAATGCAGAGTTCGCACGCAAGATGCCGCGCAGCCTCACCAGGGGCAGCAGAGAAGTTATACGCCCAAAAGTCACAAGCAGCTGAACTTGTGGATGATGCTCGCTTTCATGTATACGCGTTTTTCCTATTATTTCTCTGGGGTATGTCTCTCCTCCCCGCCGTGTGTACATGCTACATGGGCAGCGCGTGTTTCTGTCTGTGCCTCTGTCTCTGCGCCGAAACATTGCGACAGTTTTTTTTTTTTCAATTGTTCCTGTTTTGAATTATTGTTGGGATGTGTGCTGATGATGGTTGGATGACATCGTTTGTTGCATGGGCTCACGCTCTGTCACATGTGTCTGCAATCTAATTATCCCCCCTCTCCCAGGCCAAATGGAGCGCTTTGTGTGTGTAGTGTCGAGATAGCAGCCAGGAAGAAGCGACCCCACTCCATATAGTCAGCCCTGGCGTCCTGCACGCGCGTCAAGACACCCAGCCAGTGGTGGGTGGTCTGCGTGTAAAACAGGAACACATCGCAGCGGCAGTGTGAAGGCGCTTCGTTCTGACAAGTGATATAGTGCATGTCTGCTCAGCAGCGTAGAACACCCTCTATCTTTAGGGGATATGGCGCGTAGCAGATCATTTTGCTACTACTTGCTGGAGCAGAAGCCGAGCAGCATACGGGATTCCAGTTTTCCCTGCTGCCCACGGCCGCTTCTTGCAAAGAAGCGCTTTGCAAAGTGATCCCGAAGAGTTGGCCCCAAGGGAGCAAAAATAAAACAAAATGGGCGAGCGAAAAAGGAGTTGTGTGCATGGGCTGCTTGCTTTCTCGGACATGGCAGCTCTGGGGATGCGAGTGTGCTGGCACCCCTACTTGGTATTGTCGATATGTGCGTTGCTGCACTTGCAATGTTTGTCGACTGGCTGGCCAATATTTACACGATGACACCAGCTGCCATGAGCACAGGTCCCGCCTTTCTCCACCCCCACCCGTTCCTATGCATCATGCATACAACAAGCAGAAACAGAGCGTCCGCAAAGTCTACACCACTCCCGCCTGTCCCCCCCCAAAACAAACTGCGTCATCCTAGCTCTATCCGTGTGCAATGTGTGCTCTGCGCGCTCGAATTGGCTGGTAAACTCCTAGGCGGGAGCAGTGGCAGCAATGGCTGCTGGCCTCGATTGATGCAGCTGGGGATGGGCGGGTGGCAAATGCAGCGCCAGCCGTACGGTCCCGCTCCCCTCTCCCCCGCGCGAGCTTATCTATGCCGCTGCTTTCGACATTTGCCTTTTCTGTGTTCTGTTTTGTTTCCCAGCCCTCGTCTGGCCGCGCCGAGGCTGGAGGGAAGGGACGAGCAAGAGACACAGCTGACTGCCTGCTTCTGGCTTGCGGGCTGTGTGGAACCAAAGCCCGAATCGTCATGGCTGGTGAAGGGCTGTGTGTGCCATTTGCCCTCGAGCAGATGCGTGCCGTGGCTCTGTGGCCGTGGCAAAAGCTGGTGCCGCCGCCGCTGCGTGGTTTTCGCTTTACCGCTGTGGCCCGATATGGATGGGCGAGCTGTGACGGTGTGGCCAAAAGCAGCAGGCGCGCATAGCACTCCCAGCGGGCTGAAGCTGACGGAGGTCTCGGTGGTGGTGGTGGTGGCAAAACAAACGGAATCGATAGGCTGGCTGGTATCAATCGCAGCATCTCTAATCAGCCCAGGCGCTCTTCAGAAGCGAGGCACTGCGTTTTCTGCTCGCTTTGCGCTTTGCATTTTTTACATGCGCTGTTTTTTTCTGGCTGGGCGCACCGACAGCGATACAGGCAATGTGTTCCCTGCGCATGCAATTGGCTGCAGCCGCTGTGGCCCAAGTGCAAAGGCTCCAATCAGAAGCGAAAGGGGGTTCGTGCGATAGTGCCTCTTCCCCTCCGCCCCCTCTCCGGACTCTTTGGCTTTTCGGCTGGTGGGCTGGTCAAATAAACTCTGTCTGCCGTTCTCACCAGGAATTGGCGGCGCCCAATAGGGCGGGCGGACACCCATGGCGAGAGCACGCGAAAACCTGTTTTCTGCCAAAAATGCGCGAGTATGCCTCCTGTTTGGCCTTACCCATCCACAGCGCACCGAGGCAGGCTGTGAAAATAGAACACCACCCACCCCCAAACGCCAGCACACCCACCCCGCCTCCCTCGCCCGCTGCCGTGCACCTGCGCATGGGCGGGCAGCGAGCAGAAGGAAGAGCGCCCATGCCCAGACCGCTGCTATCCTCTGCTGGATCGGCTCCCTTACCCAAGCGGCAGCGCCTCATCGAGAGGGCGGCACAGCCAGACCGGCTGCCGCTTCAGCCTGGGAAAGCAGGCCGGCCTTTAAAGCAAGCCGTGCCACAGGCTTTGGTCTCTGGGCGCACAGCATCTGGCAGGCCAGCGGTGCAGCCAAGCGCAAGAGGCGGCACCCACTGCTCTTTCTCTGCCGCCCATTCGGACTGCTTGGCAGGCGGTGGAAGAGCCGTTTCGGCAAATGCCAGACAGGCGTGGTGATGGAGGGGGGTGTTGATGGCACACGCCTCTGCACGGAACCCGTGTTGCCCACCCACCCCCCTGCATTTTCTTCCTCGCTCCGTTCCGCCTACACTCCGCAGATTTCATTAGCTGGCTACACCCCCAGCCAACCCGTGCTTATTGTGGTTGCTGCATAACAAGCGCTCCGTTTACCCCGCGCACAGCAAAGCGCAAGGCACGCTCCAAGAAGCTACGCCAAAATGGTCATGCCCCTCCCCGTCCCTCACACCCTTCTCCTCCGTGCCCGTGTCTGCGCTTGTTCTTGCGCCTGTGCTCCTGCCGCCTGTGCTGCTGCTAGGCGGTTATAAAGGCAATTGAATGGCGGCGGGCGTCGGTGGGCTCGTGTATTACAAAAGAGAAGAGCTTATAATTATCTCGAACTGCTTTGTAAATCGTCCCAGTCTCTTTCTCCTGCTTTCTCCTTCTCCATTCCCGCCTTATTGCTATCACCGCCAGCTTCTCCCGCCACGCCTGTTCATTTAGCTAGACTCTTCTTCATACGCATCATACACACTCGCTGCTCGCGCTCGTGTTATTGTTAGTGTCCAACACAGCTTGCACCCCTCGCGCAGTCTAATCAGCCCCCAGCCTTTGATTATCTTCTTCCATTGCACTCTTGGTCTGGTCTCGCTTGGATAATCTCTAGCAAGACCGCTCCTGTCTGGCATTTCCATCAGCTACAGCAGGCGGTTCTATACCTCAAGCCGTCGCCCGCCCACCTCTGCACTGTATCTATCGCAATAATCTCATCAGTCGTTCCACGCTCCAGCTGCCCCAAATCACGCCAGCACCACAGGCCCAGCCAAGGAACAGCACCTCCAATAAAAAGGTATGTTATTTAAAGTTTTCACCATGTTTGTGCGTGCCGAGGGAAAAAAAAAGTAGCAGGGAGAAGAGGCGTGTGTATGTGTGCTTTCGGCTAATGGTAAACAAAAGGGGGGTTTTGTCTGCTGTGTGGAGGAGAGGCTGGAGAGAACAATGTGCGCACATCCTCCTGGCTTCTTTCTTACAGGAACAATACATCTGAAAACACCACACCACCACCAATCACCCTGCTCCTTCCTTCACTCTCCCACACAGGCCTTTCATTGCCTTGGTCCTTTTTGTCCCACTAAACACACGCATGCTCTAAAGTGCCCAAATCACAAGCCTGCGCAACACATTGGTCACTGAAGGGTGTCGCTGGCTGGCTGCTCTGCCAAAGCAGCATTCCCAACGTGCTGCTGTTTGGTTGGGCATACAGCGCAAAAGCATAGCGCCAAGAGCCTCCTCGCTCCAAGGAACTTTTCACTTTCTTGTGTGCCATCGTGTCCTGGAAGAGCTATGCGACTTGCCGGGATGGCGCAAATCACAGATGGAGGAATGGATATTCAAACAAGAAAATCTATCTATTTATTTTCGTAACCACTCTTGCTCCTCCGCCCTTTGTCTCCACATCAGACAGCGCTACTAATACAGCCCTTTTCCTTGCACCTGCTCCTCTGCTGCCTAGGATCTCGCACATACAACGAGAGCCACCAAGCATAGCCCCTATCGCGAGGATCAAGGTCTTTTGGAGAGAAAAGAAAAGGACAACAGAGGGAGGGCCGTTTTGATTCAATAGAAGCCACGCAACAGCGACAAAAAGTCCTCTCGCTCTCCTTTTGTATTCTCATATGGCCGCGTTCGCTGAAAACACGGCAATTCCCCCCGTTTACAGCATGCAGCACAGCTCGACCACCGACCACACTCAAAAGCCCCAATCTGGCGGCGCCTACTACCCAGACTCTAATACAGCCGCTGGCGGCAACGGTGGTACCTACTACCCAGACCCAAACGGCGCTAATTGTGGCGACAGCGGTAATGTCATGAGCCCGTGGGGCAACGAGTCGCATCAGTATGCCGCTCCGTATCTGCCGGATGACTCTGCCAAGCAGCAGCAGTACCAGCAGACAAACAACAACAACACAGATACTGCGGGCAGCAGTCCTCCAGACACTCCTCTGGTCAAGATCATGCAGCAGCAGCAGCAGAGCTCGCTCTCTGGTATCAGCACCGACTCGACAATGGCTCCTCAGCCCACTCCTCCTCTCTCAGCTGCCTCGCACGGCTTTGCTCAGCCCAGCACTGACGGCTGGCGTCCGTATGCCAACCACTACCACCAGGGCATCACTGCACATAGCATGCCGGTTCCGGGCTCTGGAAACATGGCAGGCTCTTACACGACTGCCGCCTCGTTCACATCGCCCATCTCCACTGGCATGGCTACCGGTCTTGAGGGCGACTCTTTCCCGCCTACTACGACTGGCGACTACTACTATGGCCACCAGAGCCAGCAGCACCCTCAGCACCACCAGAGCCAAGCGCAGCAGCAGCACCCCCATTCTTCGGATAATTCAGGCGCAATCCCCACCAACGCTGGACAGCAGCAGCCCAATGGCAGTGCACACGGAATCCCCGACATGCATCAGCTTCAATACCAGGCATCGCAGCACCCCCAACACCATCAGCACCAGCAGCACCAGCAACTCCATCCCAGCGGCATCTCTCACGACCCGACCTCGGCCTCTGCCACTGCTACTGCCGTCGCATCCTTTGACAACACCGCTGCTGCCGCTGGCTCATATATGGGCGATTTTGGTCATGGAATGTACACTGGTGCAACTGCTGCGTATAACGGATATGCGGCTGCTATGGGCGCTACGGGTAACGGCGATGGCACTGGCGCAGTTGGTGCTACGCCTGGCGCTTCGGACATTGGGTCTGCTGCGCCCGCTGGCATGCATCTCCCGCCCATCGACCCAGCGGGCAGCTACCAGCGCCAAAACTCGTACTTTGGCGTCCCCACCTCGCCGCCAAACGCTTTTGACCCAATGGCTGCAGCTGCAGCAGCTGCGGCGGCGGCTGCCGGAAGCACCTACCCGCCGCACGCTGGTGTGCCCGGACAGTACAGCATTGCCACCGCTGCCGCCGCGACCAGAGGGCCGCCTTATCCGGCTGCCTCGATGATGCTCGGTCGCCTTAACAACATGGGCATGCCTGCTGCCGGTATGCCCGCTGTCATTCCTACGCCGACTCCTCCGGCTGGCGGGGTCTCCGTGCCCTCCACCCCTACGCGCGCTATGACGTCTAATGGCTTGCCGCGCGTCAACAGCCATGGCCAGTCGTCGACCTCGCAGCGCAAGCGCTATCTGTGCACTGTGTGCCAGAAGATGTTTGCCAGACCATCGACGCTTGCCACGCATATGCACTCGCATACCGGCGAGAAGCCCTATGAGTGCACCTGGGATAACTGCGGCAAGCGGTTCTCGGTGATGAGCAACCTGCGTCGCCACCAGCGCATCCACGAGCGGCAGAGGGCCAAGTTCGCCAGCATGCAGCAGCAAGGTGGCCAGCAGTCGCAGGGCGGCTCGCAGGGCGAGAGCCCCAGCGACAGTGGATCGACCACTCCGCTGGCTGTATCTGCTGGTGTTATGATGCACAGCGGCTCGCAGGGAGCGGCGGTAGCATCGGGCAATTCTCCGGGCACGCCTCTTGCGCACCATATGCTCCCCCCGCCACCACCGATCACGCCCAGCATGGCAAATCCAGGATCGGCCATCGACATGCAGAGCCCGCTGGCGCATCACCACGGCCACCACGGCCACCACCCGCACCAGGACCCCCAGCAGATGGGCCAGCATGCAATGGCACACCACCAGCTGCAATCGTCGTCGCCGGTTTCAGCCCACCATCTCATGGCCGGCCAGCAGCCTCACCACCTCCCTCTGCCTGACATTCTGGGCAGCAACAATGCCAAACATAGCGTTGGCCCAGGCATGATGCAGGATGAGCCGGCGGATGCTTCGCTGTCTGCTGTCGCCGTCGCCGCGGCCGCTGCTGCCATGGCCAATGTTGCGCCGCTGGGCGAGCCTGTGGCGCCCGGAGGAACTAGCACCACGTCGTCGAACACCCTCAACCCGGCTACGCCTCAAAACGGATTCAAGGAGTAAAGCAAAAAAGCAACAACCACTTTCCTACTTAAAAAGAGGCTACGGATACACACATGCCTTTTCTGGCTGCTTTCCCACTCTCCGCGTATTTCTCCCGCTGTACTTTAACTTGTTACTTTCATGTTTTGGTAGTACTTACAACCTCTATGTCTCTGCACGCACATTCCCGTGTGCCTTCTTCGGACGCTCCTTCCATTTTTCTTATTTTCTACAGATTTATAAGCTATATCGGACCTCTATGCACTCCATATATCCGCTGGTGCTGCTTTAGCTTGTGCTGCGCCATCCGTGCTCAGTCACAACCTCGTCTCCGTTAGGCAGGGTCTTGATATGGAACCACAGGATCCTGTTGTCCGCATCGCTGTAGGCCAAGTAGTACTGCGGTGCCTCGTTGCTGCTCGCTTGGAGAGACGAACCGGCCGGGGGAGCACCCAGGCCGAGGCCAGGCATGATGGAGGCGATGCTGGGGTCCGAGGGCGAGCGTAGCTGGTCCAGCGACGTGCCTAGAAGCGCTGGTGGCCCGAATACCTCGGCCACGCTGCTGGCCTTGGCGCTGCCGGCGTCAAACTTGGCGATGTTAGCCTAAAGGCGCTTGTAAAGAACAGCGTGTGGTTTCATTAGCGAGTGTATCTTCGTGCAGCGTTCTTCGCCATCAGCACCCGTAGGTGCTGGGTGGAGCAGTTACCTCGTATGTGCTTGCCAGTGAGCTCGACATCGTGTTACAAGCAGTAAGAAAGGGGTGTTTAAGTGACGAACAGGGAAGAAGAGAAGGCGGAGCGTGGTGGCTTTCGCGTATTATTTATTCGCAATGCGCCTGGTGTTGGTCTTGGCAGAGCAGCACTTCTCTCGCCAAGAGAACCCTATTTGAACTGGGGTATATGTGTGCGATCCCCTGATCCGAGACAGCATTTGCCGTGCTGTACTCGTGCGTATACAGGCCGGCACAATGACGTTCAGAATGCCGAGATGGCAAGTGAGGCAGCCAAGACGCATCTGGCGTTTATATTCCTCTGGCCAGTCCCCCCCCCGCACACAACCCACCAAAAGCCAGGAGGCCACTGCAGATGATTTAGATGTGGAGAGTGTGTAATAGATAGTACCATATGAAAAGAAAGAACAGCAGCTCTAAAGAGAAAAAGCCAATTTAGAGAATGAGAGTAAGAGGGTTCTCAAGGTATCCCTTGAGGGCCTTGAGGAACTGGGCACCAGTGGCGCCATCAACGACCCGGTGGTCAGCCGAAAGCTGGACGGACATGACCTCGACGGCCTTGAATCCCTTCTCGGAGGCCTCATCCAGAACCAGGCGCTGCTCGGTGGTGCCAACGCTAAGGATGGCAGAATGGGGAGGGTTGATGATAGCCGAGAACGAGGTGATGCCGTACATGCCAAGGTTGGAGATCGTGAAGCTGCCGCCCTGGAACTCCTCAGGCTTGAGCTTGTTGGCGCGAGCGCGGGTGACCAAGTCGCGGACGTCGGAGGAGATGGCCTTGAGGCCCTTGGCGTCGCAGGTCTTGACGATGGGGGTGATGAGGCCAGCAGGGGTGGCGGCAGCGACAGCAATGTCGGCGTGGTGGTGCTGGCGGATGAACTCTCCCTGCCACGAGCTGTTGACATCGGGGACATCGCGGAGGGCACTGGCAGCAGCCTTGATGACAAAGTCGTTGACCGAAAGCTTGTAGGCGCCGTTGGCGGCAGTGTTGAGCGACTTGCGCAGCTTGTTGACGTTGTCCATGTTGATCGACTGAGTGAGGTAGTAGTGGGGAATGGTCGACTTGGCCTCGGTCAGACGAGTGGCGATGACCTTGCGCATGTTGGTAACAGGGGTGTCGGTGTAGCCAGCAGAGGCAGCAGCAGGGACAGCAGAGGCAGCCTTCGCAGCAGCGGGAGCAGCAGCCTTGGCAGGCGCAGCGGGGGCAGGGGCAGGAGCAACAGCCTGAGTGGCAGTGAAGCTCTCGATGTCAGACTTAACAATACGTCCACGGGGGCCGGATCCCTTGATCTGAGCAAGATCAATACCCTTCTCCTTAGCAAGGGTCTTGGCCAGGGGGCTGGCAAAGATGCGGTCGCCACCAGTAGCAGCAGTGGTAGCAGCAGCAGGAGTCGGGGCAGCGGCAGCCGGAACAGCAGCAGCGGCGGGGGCCTGATCAGCAGAGGCATCGATGGCAGGAGACTCGACGCTAGCCTCAGAAAGGGAGAAATCAGCGAATGCAGCGATGTCCGACTCGTTCTCGACAATGATAGCGATGGGCGAGTCGATGCTGAGGTCCTTGGTGCCAGTCTCAGAAAGGATCTTTGCGAGGTAGCCCTCGTCCTGGAACTCAAAGTCCATCTGCGCCTTGTCGGTCTCGATCTCGACAAGGACATCTCCGGGCTCGATCTTGTCACCGACCTTCTTCTGCCACTGGCCAACGTTACCCTGTGTCATGGTAGGCGAGAGAGCGGGCATCCCAATCATCTGATGGTCAGGGTAGCCTAAACGCAGGTCCATATTATTTAAGGGAAAGATTATCCGGCACTTCACGGTATTAGCTGCTTTAGAGCCTCTGTATGCACAAGTGCGTGAAAGCGAATGTGAGTTTGATCGGCACGCGCCAGCACAAGAGTGCTAGAAACGGCGCTTTGGGATTGCTAACGCAAAAAAATCACAAGTGTTGCGGAGATCAGCGTCGTACTTACTCTTGGAGCTGTACTGACGGGCAAGGCCGCTGACGGGGACAGCGATCCTGTTGATGCGAAGACTGACAGCCGAGCGAGCAGCAACACTACGCACAATGAGGGGCGTCCCGCAGAGTGGACCAAAAAAGGCCGAGCAAACGAAACCAGAATTTCCGCATTTAGCAACAACAATAGTCCAGCGTGTAGGTTTGTAATAGTGGCAGCAGCAGATGCTTTGGGGGGAGTAACCGTAGAGCCACCAAAACGTAGCACGGCACTCGCTAGAGAAAAACCAGGCAAGCAGAAGGGGCGGGAGTGTGGATGTGCTACCCAAAAAGATAGCTTTGCCGCAAGAGAGCGAAAAGGCCGTCCTGTCGGGGCGAGGCCAGCAGCAGCAGGCATCAGTAGCTGCTACTGAATCGCTAGTGCGCCAGCTCCTTAGCTCGCTATGAGGCGAGAGGCCATCTGCACTTGCATGCAAACAGCCCCTTGACAAGAGATAAGACAAGTGGCGTTGGCCACCTCCCCCCTACCCGGAGCAAGCAAAGGAAAGGGGTAGAGGAGCAGGCCACCAAAGACGCCATAGCCGAACCACACTGGAGACAGAAATTGCAAGTGCAGGCAGCAATGTGCGTGTGATTGAGCGAATGCGAAGCGGGCTGCTTACCGAGAAGTGCTGATATGGCGCGCAGAGGCGCGGGCGGCCATGCGAGCAGTCGCGGGAGTCGCGAGCTTGGCCGAGCGCGACAGAAGGCGAGCAACCTGAGAGGACTTTGAGGCAGCAGACATTTTCGGTATTTAGTTGTGCTTGGGAATTGGAACGCAGAAGGAAAAATGTGTGCTGGTAATCAAGCGACAAGAGGCAGCAGGAATGTGTGTGGAGGAGAGGAGGACCGAGTGGAAATGGCTGAGGCTGCCAAAGAGGGAGGGCAGCACCCATTCTTTATTACCATACACAAATACCAGCCAGCATGCTCCGCATGTTGCGCTTTAAAAATTTTCCCTGCTCCTTCCACACTACATGGTGCGCGAGGGAGCGTTTTGGCACCCAGCCAGCAGTCCAGCAGCAGCAGCAGCAATTATCCTGGCTTGGGGCGCCTGAGGCTGCTGAGTTTCCCACCTTGCTCCGCCAGCCACAGCCGCTGCTGCCTACACCGCTGGCCCAACGCATTTTCACCGCACAGCAAAAGCCGATCCGAACCAAGTCAGGCTGTAACTTCCAGCATGGAGGAAAAATGGAAGCGCCAGGCAGAGCATGGTGGATATTTTATTGCCGCGGTAAACCGCGCGCTCTCCCCACACATCCATAGCATTTTTGCCCGCACCCAACAGCGGCTTCCACTGCTGCAGCTGGTATCGAAGAGGAGGGGTAATATGGTACCGTGTCGATCTGCTGCCCTTGGTGAGCTAGAGGCGCGTCGCTGTGCTTGGTTGAAAATATCCGCGCCTTCTCGGGCTTCCTCCTGCGAGAACTCGCGCTCCACATTACAGCAATGGCTTTCCGGCTCTTCCTCCGCCAAGATTAAGATCCACACCCTTTCCGAGCTTAGCATTTAGTTCTGGTTGTGGTTTATTAGGTGATGGGTGCTTGAACAGCGAAGCAAGACAGAAGTGAGAGAGCATGTGGCCCAGCAGCTGGTCCACGCTCCGCAGGTGTTTGCGCAAAGGCAGCACAAGGAATGGGCATTTTTAGCAAGTGTTTTTTCTACTCTGGCTTGATGCTAGCGTCGCGTGTGAACTTCCAGTTGCCGAGCAGGTAGTTGAGGCGGACAGCCAGCAGATCCAATGCCATCTGCACCGAATCCCTCACAATCGACATTTTGCTGCCCGCGACCTCGTGCCAGTTGACAGGCACTTCCGCCACAGGTATGTTCTGGTACCGAGCCAAAAGCAGGATCTCAATATCAAAGATGAATCTCTCCACGTGCATGTTGGGGAAGATCAAGCGCGCCGCGCGCCGACTAAACAGCTTGAACCCGCACTGAGTATCGCGCACACCACGCACCCCCAAGATCGTGACGTAGGTGTGGAATCCCCACTGCAGGAACGCCCGCACGTGGCTGCGCTCGACGACCGTCCCAGATAATGCCTGGTTGTTCCTCGATCCAATGGCAATCGATAGGCCGTCTCGCTCGCACTTTTGCGCCTCGCTCAGCAAAGCGTCAATATCGCTGAATCTGGTAGCGCCATCGGCATCGCAGAACATCAGGTACTTGCCCCGTGAGCACAGAATGCCCTGAGTGACGGCTCCGCCCTTACCGCGGTTGATGACATGCCGCACTATCTTCATCTCCTTGATGCCGTGGATGCGCGCAAACTCCATGGCCACTTCGGATGTCTTGTCCTTGCTGCCATCATCCATTATCACTAATTCGAATGTGAATCCCTTGTCCCTGGTTCGCCGCTGAGTCACATAGTCGTGCACGTCGTTGAGCAGCACAGGTAACCGCTCCTCCTCGTTATATGCCGGCACAATGATGGATAGCTCCACCGTTGCTTCATCATTCAAATCGCCTAGTCTTTGCCGCTCTTGCTTCTCGTCAATGCCTATGTAGTAGTTCTCGCTCTCCTCACGGGCCCGAGGTTTTGGACTTTTGAAACGCACCACCAGCACCTACGGCATGCCAGAGGAAACCAAGAGAAGTATTTAGCGCACAAAAGCCGCACCTATAAAGGCAAGAGCGCACTGGGCACACTGGCCGTCTATTTCCCGTACAGGCAGCCAAAGCGAAGGAGAATTGCAGAGCTAATTAGGGCCACTGTCTGTACTTACAGAGCACGCAACCGCGGCGACTACACCGAATGCGAGCAGCGAGAGAAGCAGCTGTGGCAATTCCATTAGTGCCAAGTATCAGAAACGAAGACCAACGCAAATATACGTGGACACAGAGGCGTAGAAGGCAGTGTTCGCGCGCTTAGCTAACAGCAAGTAGCGTCGAGCCGCAGAAGAGCAGTAGCAGCAGGAGTAAAGGATTAAAAGTACACAAACTAGCGAGAGGGCGGTATATTTCCTTGTTTTTCAGGCGAAAAAAAGGCGGATGCAGAGAGGGCCAGCGAGGAAGAAAGGGAGCTTGCAGAACGGCGGGAGCCTGCGTCCTAGTCATAATCCATGTCCACAGTGCTGGCCGGGCAGTGCCAGCCACTCTGATTTCTCTGCCACTCGATCATGATATCTGCTGCCCTTATGCGCGCTCTGTCTAAGCATCAAGAACCCAGTTTCCTTCCTCTCGGAAACGTGGTCCCAGGATTGAAGATCATTGAGGTTCCTCGCTGCTGACATCGACCCAATAGAAGCGTCCCACAACATCTGGATGCCTCTAACCGGCGCCGCTGCTTGTTGGAGCCGGCAAGCAGGAGGCATGCATCGTCGCTATGCAGGCATTTTAATCCGCCGATTGATCAGCTGCGATCATGATCACTGCAGCCTGTGGTTCATTCCAGCGCCCAAGGAGCAGCGCCAGCCAAAACACAGCAGAGGCAGGCAGCAGAGGCACTGTGTGCAGGCTGAGGCGAAAAATTGTTTGGCGCAGAAAGGGGATGTGATAGTGCTGTGCCTCACGCTGCCGAGTGATCTCTCTCTTTTCGCCGAGGTTCTTACATTTTGGAATACTAAGCACAACATGGTAAAGATCGAACTGATGCTGCTGGGCTGCTGGTGCGCATTGGATACGCGGCCAGAGGGAGTGAGAGAAATGGGAGAGGGCTGATGGATGCGACGTGGCAGCGAGGATGGATGGATGCACCGCAGATGGATTGGGGAGGGATACGCGCGGAGAGACGGGCGGACTCGAATCCATTCGCACGTTGTTTGGAGGCGCCCGTGCTGGGGTGCTTGTGGCTGCGCGGGCTTCGCCAAATTTCGTGCATGAGGGCTGGGCTCATTCACCCTGGACAGTGTGCTCATTTGAGTGCGCTTTTTGGAAACAGCGTGGTTGTGGTCTATTGCTTCTCGTTGCTGCGAGGCAGAAGATTGGGCCATGGCAAACGCGCCAGGTATTTCCTAGTACGAGGCCCATCTTCGCCGCAAAGCGCATTCCGACGACGGCAGCAAAAGCACCGACAGCGACAACAACAGAACACCCGCGCGACAACAGCCTGACCTTTCTCTCATCTCAGGTATTTCCTAGTACGAGGCCCATCTTCGCCGCAAAGCGCATTCCGACGACGGCAGCAAAAGCACCGACAGCGACAACAACAGAACACCCGCGCGACAACAGCCTGACCTTTCTCTCATCTCTTCTGGACGACATCCCTATGCCTCAATTTGGTCCTTGAATGGACCTGCACTGCACAAGCAGGTCTTCCATGTGTCTGCAGTGAGAAGCGCCGCGTTTTTCTTGAGCGCTGGCCCTCAGCGTGTCCTCAACTACATGGAGCTAACGCACCTGGTTTGTACACTGTGAACTGCCCCTTTCTGTATTTTAGGCTCGCGGACCTAAGAAGCACATGAAGCGTCTTAACGCTCCTAAGCACTGGATGCTGGACAAGCTTACCGGCACCTACGCCCCTAAGCCCTCTGCCGGCCCCCACAAGCAGCGCGAGTGCCTGCCCCTGGTCATCTTCCTGCGCAACCGCTTGAAGTACGCCCTTAACGGCCGCGAGGTCCGCAGCATCCTTATGCAGCGTCTCGTCAAGGTCGACGGCAAGGTTCGCACTGACTCCACCTACCCCACTGGCTTCCTCGATGTCATCTCCATTGAGAAGACTGGCGAGAACTTCCGCCTGATCTACGACACCAAGGGCCGTTTCACTGTCCACCGCATCACCGATGAGGAGGCCAAGTTCAAGCTCGGCAAGGTTCGCCGCTGCCAGCTCGGCGCCGGTGGCATCCCCTACGTCGTCACCCACGACGGCCGCACCGTCCGCTTCCCCGACCCCCTCATCAAGGTCAACGACTCCGTCAAGATCGACCTTGAGACCGGCAAGATTGTCGACTTCATCAAGTTCGAGATCGGCAACGTTGCCATGGTCACCGGTGGCCGTAACATGGGTCGCGTTGGTGTCATCACCCACCGCGAGCGCCACCACGGCGGCTTCGACATCGTCCACGTCAAGGATGCCCTCGACCGCTCGTTCGCCACCCGCCAGTCCAACGTCTTCGTCATTGGCGACGGCAACAAGCCCTGGATCTCCCTCCCCAAGGACAAGGGTGTCAAGCTCACCATTGCTGAGGAGCGCGACCGCCGCAGAGAGCAGGCTGCTGAGGCCTCTGCCTAAGCGTCAACGTAGAAAGTTGCCTTTCATTGTTTCAAAATCCCCACATTTTGTTGTTCTCTTCAGGAATCCGAGCTTTCTATTGAAAAAAAAAGACGTGAGCCAAAGCGCCAGCTCAGCAATACTCGCCGAACCACAAGGGGGCCGTTGATCGGCATCTGGCACAGCCCAGCTCGGACCTGCCTTTGAGGCACCAGCAGGCAGCAGCCGTTTGCACTGTTTTGGTGTCCTGCTGGGTTTGGGGATGAGCATTGCCATGCGTGAAAAGGGCTCGGAGCGCACTGCTGGTCTTTATTAATGCGGTGTGCCCTCCTTTTTGTTGAAACACCGCCTCCAAAACTACGCTTTCTTCTCTTCACCACAGACACGCATTTCCACTGCTACTTCTCTGCTTTCTTTCAGAACCATGAACTCGGAGGACAAAATCGCCAAGGCAGCCAAATTCCTTTTACACAGCCCTCCTGGCGAGGTAGACGATGTGTTCAATGGTAACAGCAATCCATACAGCTCCCGCTGATGTGCCCATCCTGCAGCTGGCGAATCCAAAACAACTGGGCTCTTTGGACGCGGATTGCCTGCCTTCTAATGTGCTCTGTCTGGTCTTGCTGAAATTGCGCCTTGTAGATATCCGCGGCATTGTCAACGACGATGAGGCGCTTCAGGAGCAAATTGAGCGTGTGCTTGCAGAGAGCAACATGCAGCAGTTCTTGGTCGTTGATGTCCCGGAGAGGGACAGCACTGTAAGTTTCGGCCAGCCCATCCACATGCATACACACGCCGGCAGCCGTGAATGGTGCAAGCTGCTTTTTTTATATATACCTGTTTGTTGCTCAAAGGGTGCAGTCCGCCGCCATATACGCCGTGTAGGTCATGATTACGCACTACAACTTGGTCGGTGAGTCGCGGTACTTGGACCCAAACACGCGCACGGTGTTTTCCTTCGACCACCTGCGCCGAGTGGCCTCCGATCCGCAAGACGTCAGCGAGGAGGCCGACGCCAACGAGGAGCTCCGTTCGGCACTGCAGCAGGCGCTGAACACATACGTCGAGGCACACTACCCTGAAGGCGCTGCCACTGTGTTCTCTCACGAGGGCTCGTTGGTTCTTTGTGTGGTGAGCAACAAGTTCTCGCCGTCGAACTACTGGAACGGGTCGTGGCGCGCCGTGTGGTCGTTCAGCCCAGAGAACAGCGCCCTGAACGGGAGTGCCAAGGTCAAGGTCCACTACTTTGAGGATGGCAACGTGCAGCTTGACACGCAGTCGGACTTCACTGCTGACGTGCCCTCGCAGCAGGACCCGGCCTTGTTGGCACGCAAATTGGTCAAGACTATTGGTGACTTTGAGGCTGATTTCCAGAGGGGCATTAATGACGGGTATAGGCAGCTCGCCGAAAAGACGTTCAAGGGCTTGCGCCGTACCCTGCCCGTCACCCGCAATAAGATCGACTGGGAGAAGATCGCAAACTACAAGATCGGTGGCGAGCTGAGCAACGCAGACAACTAGGCGAGCATCTAAATGCTTTCTCCACTCTCCTGCTCAGATCTTTTGTTTACTTAAACTGCATACCTCTATATCTCCATCTGTCTCTCCCCCTCTCCTGGCTGTGCTGGCTGCGGATCGCCCGCGTTGCACGTTCAGGTTGTTTCTATTGGGTGTGGCCATAATGTCCAGTGGATTGGGGGTTTGCTGCTGGAGAACGCAGCAGGCGGGTTATGCATTAGAGTTCATGTAAAAGCAAGCCATCACCCGCCGCCTGTTACCTTTCTCTACTCGCACCTCCTTTCCACGTGGATATTATCACACACCTGCGTGGGGCTTATTCGTATTGCTTTGCACATCAAACGCTGCCAACCTCAAAGCCATAAAGGCTGGTACATCAAACACACGCCAGTAATGTCAGGGGCTGCAGCCATGCGACCGATAGCCAAGGACACGGTCCACAGGCTGTGCTCAGGCCAAGTCATCATCGACCTGTCGACAGCAGTCAAGGAGCTCCTGGAAAACAGCCTTGATGCGGGTGCCACTTCGATAGACATCAAGATGAAGGACAGCGGGCTCAGCTCCATAGTGGTCACAGACAACGGTCAGGGAATCCCCTCCGCCGACTACGCGGTTCTGTGCCGCAAGCACTGGACGTCCAAGATCAGCTCGTTCGAGGACTTGGAGGGCATCGCAACCTTTGGGTTCCGCGGCGAGGCCCTGAGCTCCCTGTGCGCTGTCTCAGCAGTTGTCGTCACTACGGCCACGGCAGAAACAGCGCCCATGGGTGTGCAGCTGGAGTATGGCGCGGACGGTGAGCTGCTGGCACAGAAGCCGGTGGCCAGGGAGCGCGGGACTACGGTGCAACTTGTTGGGCTGTTTGCCAAGTGGCCTGTCAGGTTGCAGGACTTGAAGAAGAACATTAGGCGCGAGTTCATGCGTCTGGCGGGGCTGGTTGAGCAGTACTCGATTATCTGCGACCAGGTGCGCCTGACACTGACCAACCAGTCAAACAAGGGCGCCAGCACTGTGGCTGTACGTACGCAGCCGCAGAGCACACGGCTTTCAAGGCTACTGGCGGTGTTTGGCACACACACAAAGCCACACATTGCGCACTTTGATTTCACGCCCGCTGGGGACAGTTGTGAGGGCCTGGACTTGCGCATCGAGGGGCATATCTCAAAACCACTGCCGGAGGCTGGGAGGAGCGGGTCTGATAAGCAGTATTTCTTCGTGAATGGCCGGCCTTGTGATTTCCCAAAGGCCAAAAAGCTCACTAACGAAATGTACCGCGGGTATAATCCGACTAGACACCCGATGTTTGCCATTGCTATTGGCATCAACGCAGAGACTGTCGATGTCAATTTGACGCCTGATAAGCGTACTATTCTGATACGGCACGAAACCCAGCTGCTAGCAGCGCTCAGAGAAGCCCTGATGCAGGTGTTCGAGCCGTCGGAGTCGACGTTCAAGGTCAACAAGGTCCAAACGCAGCTATACCGCGACAGCAGCGACATTTCAACTCAGTCAACTGTTGCGCTGACGGATGCTGCAGCTGATCTTGCCACAGGCGTAGGGCGGGAAGCCACTTTGGTAGACACAGAGACCAGCAGTATGGAAAAGTCCGCTGCGCTGTCTATTGGCCGAGGCGAAGACAGCGGGATCGCAATGGGAGCAGCAGTGCCAATGATCGCAGAAACCTCAGTGCCCGGTGTAATCCGGTGCTCCTATGCGGAAAGTCGAGGCAGCACTGCATCGCCAGGCGTTGCCGCCGCTGGTGCGAAACGGCAAAGCAACCAGGTGCCAGATCTAGATCCTCCACCAGCGGCAAAGCAGCCACAGCGCATCCACCAGGTACGAGAGCAGCCGGTGATGGCGAGCAATGTAGTTATTGTCAAGCCCAGAGAGCAGCAGGAGCAGCAGCAGGAGCGACCCATGCCCAACAAAAAGGGTGGAAGCAGGGCAGCAGCAGACAGCGGCACCAGCACCAGCACCAGCACCAGCACACCGAAGCCACCACCAGCCAAGAAGCTCTCAACGGTGGTGATAGGCATGTGCCGCAACCGCGTCCAGAACATAGCCCAAGATTGGTCGAATGTGCGGGAGCGGCTGAGACAGAGGCAGGAGCAGCGAATGCAGGAGCAGGAGAAGAGCCAGCAGAGAGAGGCTGGGCTGGGGCAAGATCTCATGGCAGCGAGCGGCGCTGAGGGAGGAGGGATTGCGGTAATGGACCAGGAGGAAGCCTCAGCAGCGCTCTCGCGGCTGATCCACAAAACAGACTTTTCGCGCATGTCCATTGTCGGCCAGTTCAACCGCGGGTTCATTATAGCGCGCTTGGACAGCGACATGTACATAATTGACCAGCACGCATCGGACGAGAAGTACAACTTTGAACAGCTCCAGCAGCGATCAGTCATTGCCGCACAACCACTGATCCGCCCATCCACGCTGGAGCTGAGCGTGATTGACGAGGGCGTGGCTGTCGAGTACAAGGACGTGCTGATGAAGAACGGATTCCATATCAAGGTGGATGAAAATGCGATGCCTGGCAGACGCGTCAGCCTGTTGAGCCAGCCGTTTATTGACCAGACGCTGTTCAACCAGGAGGACCTGATGGAGCTCATTGGGAAGCTCTGCGTTAACCCAGAGTCTATGCCCAGGTGTGAGAGGGCTCGCAGGATGTTTGCGTCGAGGGCTTGTCGGAAGTCCACCATGATTGGCGACCCGCTGAGCGTGTCGCAAATGAAGAAGATTGTGGGCCATCTGAGCGAGCTCGACCATCCGTGGAACTGCCCACATGGACGGCCGACTATGCGACACCTCTTCCACTTGCCCGAGTAAGAGAACGAGCAGCACCCAGCAGCCGCAGCACAGCCGACCGAAAACTGCTAGGCCTTTCTAGACGTCGCCTATTCTGCCGCCACGTGATTGTGGCACCAGCACTACGTGGCGGCATATGCTCTGGCTCTTGGCATCGGGGGTTGCTGCTGCTGCTGCGCCCTTCCCCTCCTATTTTCCTGCTGTTAAATTGGGTCTCCAGCTTTTTCTTTCTCCTATTTTATATTCATGGTTTCTTCAAATACCACTGACGCACAGCAAGTACTATACGCAGATACCGAAAGCTCATTTCTTTCAGCCCTATTTCCGCCTGAACCAAACGACGCGGAAGAGATATCAAATTCGCACCGCTTGTCCCCCGTTTTTGCCTCTTTGTTCTCATCGGGGCTAAGCGACGCAGAAGACGTACTACAGTCACACAGAAAGCGGGAAAGAGCCAGCGCACGCAACAGCTCAAAGCCTCGCAAAAGGAGCAGGTTTACCGCAGCGAAGATGGACGCCGAAAGAGTATTCATGTCGTTCACGCAGACGGCCGACCTGACGTCAAAGGCCCAGAGGGAGCTCCTGAGCATCTATTTGATGCTGACGTCAACCGTCGCCTCCAGCATCATCGGGTATTATGTCGCGGACAGAGTCCCCTTTGTGGGCTCCGGGGGACTGCTGACGGTGCTGGGCATTCTGGCGACCACACTGGCTATTTTTATGCTGCCGCCAACGAGCGAAAACCTCAACAAGCGTCGCTCGCTGCTGTGGCTCGACGGATGGCTTACAGGCGCTAGTCTGCGGCCGCTGATCCTGCAGTTCTTTTACTGGGACGATGCGGCCTTGGTGTATGCGGCCCTGGGATCGGCGCTGGTGCTTTTCGCGTCGTTTGCCCTGGGTGTTCTGAGCTCGAATAGGCGCCAGGTCATCTACCTGCTTGGCTCGATCTCCTTTGCTGTGTGCACGTTTGGGTGGGTCAGCTTGGTCAACTTCTTCTACCCAACCAGCACGCTCATTAGCTTGGAGCTGCTGCTGGGGCTGGCCTCATCGTGCGGTTATGTGATCATGCATACGCAGCTGATGCTGGACGAAGTCAACATGGGCCTTGCGGTGGACCCCGTCAGACACTCGCTGACATTCTTCAACGACCTCGTTGAGCTCTTCGTCAGACTGCTCGTTATCTTGGCAAATAACAAGCAGAGACGCGAGAGCGAGGAGGAGAGCGACAGAGATAGGCGCCGTCGCCGTAACCAGGCCAGGACTGGAGCCGCATCATACAGCAGTCGCAGCAAGGTCTATTAATGGCTTGCTTTCACAGCTTTTCCAGTTTTGATAGTGAGGGGGCGTTTGACAACATTTCTTCCTTATTTGCTATTTACGTGAGAAAGAGGGAGCAAAGAAAGCGTGACGAAAAATGTGGGGTTTAAAGTGCGAAATCGTTAAGGCGGACAGAGATGGAGAGTCGTTAAAGTCGTTAAAGCATGTCGTTAAGAAAGGCGGATCGAAAGAGTGAAGAAAGAGCGACCGCGTCATCACCAGTACCCTCATAGGCCCTGAGAGGAGAAAGAAAACGCTAGAAATACAAAACAGCCAGTGCTGTTCACATGTGTTTGCCTGAACTGGAGACCCATGCCGTACCTCGTGAGGGAAATCAAACACACAATAACCGCAAATCAAGGTCCCTCATATCGCACTCGTCAGAAAGGGGCTCTTAGGGTCTCGTACGGCAAGGGATCCTGCTGAATAGCAAGATGCCTGCCGCCTCCCCTGTGGGCCCCTGCAAGCACTAAAGTCTGCACTGTCCCTGGGGTGCAGCACAACGACCGCACACAGGGAGACGAACACGGGTTTGATGGGGCGCAGATGCGATCAGATGCGATCAGATGCGATCAGATGCGAGCTTGTTTGCAAAGGGCAGGGGATGCATGATGATCTACAGGCAGTGCACATGCGAGGGAGGCAGGGATGCTGGTGTGCTAGGATTTCAAAGCCGGGAGGTATGAGGTCGGATGTAAGGGGAGCAAGCGAGCACCGAAATGGAGCGACGTGGAAGGGCGTAAGAGAGAGAAGATGAGAAGAAAAAGGATCCTTTTAAAGAGGGCTCCTCTGAAGAAAAGAAAGAAAAGGAAGAGAGCGGAGCGCTCGCCATGGGCTGCCCATTGCAATTTATACCACCAGCCCCTGCACTTGCGGCCATAGAGGCATGATCCACAGCACTCTATTTGTGTGCTGTGGTGGCAGTAAACAGCAAACATGCAGTTCATGTTTCTGGCTCCAGCAAATAGAGACGGCAGCAAATGAAACTACCAATGTATTTTGTGCTACGACCACTACCAACAGCAACAAAAAAGGCGGACATTATAAATATTGAAGAGGGGGGAATGGCTTGCAGCAGCAGCAGCAGCAGCAGCAGCTTTTTTATATATCTAGAGCTCTTTTCTGGCAGTGGCGGGTGATGATCTTGAGTGGGTTATGCTGTGCCACCAGTACTTCATTGCATGGTACGCCACAAACGTCGAAATCAATCCCACACCCGCCAGCGCCGTGACGCCGACGATCTTTGTCACCGACCACGCCTGCGGCCTCGACAGCAGCAGGGCAGGGGTGGCCGACGGCGGGTTCCTTGTAATGGCGGCCATCCGCTGGAACACGCTCGCCGTCTGCCCGTCCTTCACCGACACATACACCGGAGCATTGAGCTTGAGCTCTCGGCAGTAGATATCCGGCGGCTGCTCGCCCCGCTGCTCGACGTAATCCAAGTCGCTTTTGGTTGCAACAAATATCATCGGCACGTTGTCCAGCGAGTAGTTCTTGCGCAGGTTGCTCAAGTACGAGAACGAGTTCGGGTCGCTCGAGTCATACACCATCACCAGCAGGTCGCAGCACTCCAGCTGCCGCCTGCTCTGCAGCACACTAGTGTCGTACGGCCCAAACTCCTGCATCACAAGGTACTTCTCCGATCCCTTGACGTCGACCGAATTGACCGTCGTCGTGGACCTCAAAGTCGGCGAGTACTCGTCCGAAAACTGCTTCTTGGCAAACGCTCTGATAAGCGACGTCTTGCCAGACCCCGTGGCACCAACCACGTAGCAAAGGAACACGTTGCGCTGCAGCTTGCCCTTCTTCCGCTTCCGCAAGCCGCTCTGGCCGCTGCCCCTCCCTACCAGTCGAATTCCGTCGCGGATATCGCCCGGAAACCCAAAATACGCCAAATACGCCAGCGTCTGCTTGTGGTCCAGAAGCGTGGTCATGCTCCACTGTGCCAGCCATCCCTCCAGCGTCACGTATCCCGCTGCGTTGGCCACTGTGGACTGCGGGAACTTGCTGCGTTTCCAGGGGATTCCAGGCGACAGGCTGAATATATTCTCCAGCTCCTCGGGGCAGAAGGCGCTGTCGCCGTCCGCGTCGTATCTCTTGAAGATCTCCGTGAGGAACGCATACCCATTAGGACTGAGCTCAACACAGCAGTCAGCCGGAACATCAAACTCGGGACACAGGTAGTCCTCCCGCAAGCTCAGGTCATCGCCATACCCGAAGCGCCTCAGCACCATCCATGTGGTCTCCACCCGCCCACGCTGAATGAACAGCAAGTGGAGGTACAGGAAGCCCTCAACATTAAGCCCGCCTTCGGTGACGCCGTCGGGCCGGCTAGCCTTGACAATCTCCTTGACGCCCTCCAGCTCGCGCTGCTGCAATGGCGTATTGAAGCACTTTCTCTGGAACTCGTTGAGCTCATTGTCGTTCAAGATCCCGTCGCCATCCATGTCGCACAGACGGAAGATCCGCACAAGGGCTTCTGTGCACCTTGGCTTCATCATATGGTCGCGCGCATCGTAGAGGGGACGCGTGGGGTGCAGCACAGCCTTTTGCGCAAAGTAGAACAGCTCCGAGACATTGAGAAGCGCCTTTGCCGAGCATTCCACGCAGATCTCGATCTCGCGGTACTCGTTCATGATTGGCACCACCTCCTCCTCAAGAACCGTGTTCCCGTGGCCGTTGTCCTCGTCGCGCATGTCCACTTTGTTGCCAACCAGTATCACCGGCAGATTGATGCCCTGCAGGCGCAGCATCGACAGCCAATGCTCGTGCACCCGCTGGAAGCTGCTCCGATCGTCAACGGCATAGACTATACATACCACGTTTGCCTTGCGCAGCTCTGTTTCCAGTATTTCCTGGTCTTCCGCCTTTGCTACAACAGAATTGAATGAGGGGGGGGGGCATTAGCATGCGTCCTTGCCAGCTGTGCTCCCTGTGGCCTCCAATTGCAATGGCTGCACTTACTTGATGTGTCTATGATGTGTGTGGTGACGTTTTCTGGTGTCACCTCTGGCGGAATAGTCACCTCAGGAACAACCGATTGAACCTACAGGACAAAAAAAAAAAGGCAAGCGCAGGGCTCAGTGCGGTGTTCCAAACAGAAAGGGTCTCTTCCACTTTACGCACAGGCACATGCCACTACTGGCTGCTGTGTTTTTTTCTTCCATGGCTCAGCGGGCGGAAAATCACTGCCAGCAAGAGATAGCATGGGCGCTTATCCAAGTGCGCCAAGGCCCTGCGTTATTGCTGCTTACATTTACGACAAACGTTTCCTTAATAAGCGCTGTAACCAATGTGCTTTTGCCGACTCCATCTACAGTTTGAATGCATTAAAGCGGCGAGGCAGAGTTAGTACGAATCCTCGGTGCCTGGCAGTCAGAAAAAGGCGCCAGCTTTGCTGCTCCGCAATTGCCGTATGCCTCCACGGTCTTTTTGTTGATTCGCCCAGCCAAAGCAACGTACCATCGCCAACGAGAACGATGCGAATGTCGTCGCGCATTGTGGGTGGCCGTTCACACACACACCGCTATATGATTGGCGAATCGAAAGGTAAATGTGCTCGCCGTGGCAGGGGCACGGAGTACAGATAAGAAGAGAGGACAGTAAAGGGAATAAAGAATATGAAATTGTAGGAAGAGGATACCAGGAAGCATAAAGGCAAGGAGAGGAGAGGCGGACTAAGTTGGGGAGAGCCAAGCGCAGTGCCTCTGGCTGCTGCCCTGCTGCTGTGGGCTATCTCCCAGCGCCTCAATCTTGGTTGATATGATGCGACTTGCTGGGGCGATCAGACTCGACTCGCAAAGGAGCCACCAGCGAACAAGCGAATGTCGCAGGTGACATATGACTTGGCAGCATCCATCAGCTTGTAGGCGTGCTGCAGAGGAGCGAAAGGACCCGTCGTGCTGCGTGTCTTGTGCCAGACATACCGCCAAGGCCACAAGGGACGGAGCCGCTTGGTTGTTGCCTGCCGAGAAGCGGGCGGGCGATGGTGTGCTTTTTCGGCACGCATGCACGTGGCTTGTTTGGCGCTCAAAGCATGCTTTCCTTTGCCAGGCACGCAGCCCCTCCTTTTCACTCCGCCTGGACCAAATGTCTCGTAAATAATACACCTGCTTTTATTGACTAATGCAAGTATTGCTGCCAGCGCACACACAATGTCGTATAGAGAACAGCCATTTCGAGAAGCCTGCCTGTCCTGGGTAAGTACCGGCAGTGGCTGCGGGCATTTCTGTCCTAATCCCAGCGCCAGCAGCACACCAGCGCTTACTAACACAGGCACACGGTGCATTCGATACCCTGCGTGTGTGTAGCTTTCCAACCTGTCTGGCGAGGATGTGGCCGATACTGGCAGCCTGGTAGATGCGCGCATATTGATTGAGGTTGTCACAAAAGCCGACCCCGACTACTTCGCCTCCGCGTCAATCGTGCTCCCCGGCCACCCAGGCGAGCCCAACCTGGATGCTCTGGCGCAGCTCGCCCGCCTCTTGTTGCGGTACTTTGAGCAAGGGTTTGGCAGGCAGCTGGTGCGTGACTACGTTCCGGGCGTCGCAACCCTGGCCATTGCGCCGTTTGACGATCTGTGGAGGCTCCTTGTGCTTGTGGTTGCCGTCACACTACTGAGTGACCGTAATGGCGCCAGGAGCATATATGAGGTACTGGACGATGCCACAAAGGCTGAATTGCAGAGAGGTGTAGAGAATATGTGGGAGGGCGCTGTGGATATCAATGGCGAGCAGCAGGAGCTGCAGAGACGGGGGGTTGGCATGGAGGGAAGCAGTATCATTAGCCATGCTGACGTGAACAGCGACGTGCACATTCAGAGTGGGGACTCGCCAGGCAAGGCGGCGTCGGTTGGGCAGGGCAGCTCGAGCAACAACAACAACAACAACAGCCCGCATAGTAGTAGGGAGCGGAAACCGCGTGTGCCGCTGTATGATGTCTCCAACGACAGCGCGTCTAGTGTCCAGACTTCGTTCCAGCAGTTCAAATCGGCCTATTCGTCGTTCCCCGACCACCACTCCCTGCTAGGCGATTTCCAGCAGGCCGAGCCGGAGAATGCTGCCTTGCTGAGTGCCTCATTCACAGGCTCAGGAGCACTACGGTCATTTACACACGAGCCTGCTATACTGCATCCATCTGACAGCGCAGCGTCTATTGACACAATCGAATCGACGGACGGATACAGCGAAGCTAGGGACATGGTTGGCCTCGTTCCAAGTGACAGCGAAGTCGAAGAGGGAGACGGGGACAGCGACACAGACTCGTATGTCTCGGAATTCAGCCAGGATCTCGACCAGTACGGCCAGGACGTCGTCTCAGTCGGGTACACTGGACCGCACTCAGTCACTAGCTACCTCTTTGTCGTCAACCTGCTCCTCTACGTCCTTGTTGGGTGCTACCTGCTCCTGTCGACAAAGATACCCTCGGAGCGCTCGCCTTATTTCAAGGACTTTTACGACATGGCTGATGCCCTGCTTCAAGTATCTCTGGCATCCATTGCGTCTGCCGTCCTGAGTGTCGTGTGGATCCAGATCTTGCGGTACCAAACGCGCAAGGTCGTCTGGCTGACCACTCTGGGCGTGCCTGTTGTTGGAGCCGCCATTGCGGTATGGGCGGGCACTCAGATATTCAGGATCCCAGGAGTAGAGGACCTGGTTGGGTACCGCGTCAGAACCGCAATTGTTATCGGCATTTCCCTGGTACTCGCCATCCGCTTTGTGTGGTCGATCTCGCAGCGCAGGCAGGATATTGAGCGGAGTGTGGACATCATCAGGCTGTCCTGCGACGTCTTGGTGGACAACAAGGAGGTATACGCATTCTCGGTCCTCCTGCTTGCGTTCTACGGCGTGTTCACCATCACTTCGGGAATATTCGCTTCGCGGCTGCCGCTTGTTCAGAGCCTTACTGCGCATAGCGCCGGAAAGAGTGGAGCGGCTGCGTGGTTGAGCTCAGGGCATTACTGGGCGCTGCCCGTGTATATGGTCGCGACGTTTGCGTGGGCATCGGGGGTGTTTGTGCAGATCCTGCGCATGGTCGTGTCGTCGGTGGTTTGCCAGTGGTACTTTCACCGCCACGACCCGCAGGAGCCGCCGGCACTGCAGACGCTCCAGGCATCGGTGATCTCGGCGCTCACACGCCAGTTCGGCACGGTGGTTGTGTCTGCCACACTCCTGCTTATCTCCAAATCGCTGCATCTGGCAGAGCTGCTGCTGCGCTGGATGGTCAGGCTGCTGCGCTTCATCCCCATTTCCCTCGTGTCGCTGCTTGTTGGCCGGCCCATTTACTTTGTGGAGAGCTGGAACAGCTACTCAGCTGTGTATGCGGCGTTTACCGGAAAGGGGTTCTTTGAATCGTCGCTCAGCGTCACTAGGCTCCTGCGCAAGCACCACCTGCTGCATTCGCCGGTTGTTTCGCTGATCAAGTCGTCGATGACTTGCTATGCCCTCCTTGTGTCGGTGGTCTTTGGATACGCGCTGGGCGTGAAGGCGGTCGATGTGCTGTCGGTCCACTCGGCGCTGGTTGCTGTTGCGGGAAGCGCACTGCCGTTCGCCCTCCTGCAGCTTACCACGCATGTGCTGTCGTGCACCGTGGAGGCACTGGTTGTGTGCTATGCCATCGACCTGGAGGTCGACTCGTGCCATTCCATAAAGGTCGCCGAAGCCATGGCCTTCGCATAGATTATACTGTTTGAGTTATTGCTCGTGTAAGATTAGCAAATATAAGCGTCGCTTTTGCATGTTGGATCCAGTGTGAGGCGCGTGCCTGGTTAACATTAGCAAGGAAGGGAGAAAATTACAGGATGAAGGAAAGGACAGAGCGCTGCTGTTCAAGACCACTCGCGGTCAGGGAGCACCACTGGGCCGACCAGCGTCCACGAGTACAGGAGAATGCACAGCCAGCTGGTGACAACCTTGACCCAGACAGCCGACTTGCTTCTTCCAATAATAATGACGCTGTCGTTCGAGTCGATGCTGTTCCAGTTGGTCAGCAGCATGGCAGCATACATTGACGCCAAGCAGAAGACGAAGTGGAAGAACGTGTAGCTATACTGCACGCCAAACCTCTCGTCATCCTCACCGTCCTCTTCCCCCTCTTCCTCCGCAGCTGAATCCAGCGCTGACGCTGGCAACGCACCACTAGCCACAGCATCACGCAGCGCGTTCTGCCTCAGCTGGGCATTCGACGGCTGCGTAAGTGGCACAGCCGATTCCTCAGTCGACAGGGGCTCGTAGTCGCTGTTATTGCTGCTGCGTATCAGGGTGCTGCTCTTTGTCGCCGCATTAGTGGTGCTGTAGCAGATGGCGCCAATGGTGAAGAACGCGCCCACGACCGCCATTGTGGCTCTGGCACCCGCCATCTTCGCCAGCGGGTTGCACACGGGCTCCCCTTTCTCCGCATCGCCGGGTGGGGATCCAGCTAGTGCGCTGGTGACCAGGTACGTGGCATACGCGGTGACCATGCCTGCCTGTGCCAGGCCCGACTTCAGATTGGCTTCCTGCACAAGAGGGTGGATGGCAATGACTGACACGACGATGCAGAGGAGCATGTTGGCCGTGATGAAGAACTGGTTGCGGCCGCATCCCTCCGCTGCAAAGAACACGTAGTCCACCACAGTCATCGCCGCAAACGCCAGGTACATAACAACGGTGCCGCTCACCAGAAGGTTCCTCCACAGCGGGCGTCCGGTGTCCTCCCACCTGTCAATGCAGGCCTCTGCAAGATTGTATGCAAAGTCCACAAGCAGCACCAGCTGAATCAGCAAGAAAATCGCTGCTCCGAACATGGCAATGTACTTGCTGTAGAACTCGAAGAACCCGCTGGGAATAAGGAACGACAGCACAGCCAGCACCACCCACCCGACAAACTTGATACCCCACAGGCTGTTCTGCACCTTTGCGCGCGGGTTTCTGCTGTCGACGACGCCCATGGTGAGGGCGCCAAGAATGAGGTGCCACAGGCTGAGCGAGAAGCACATTCGGTGCACGGCCAGCGTCCCGTAGCACACGCCCTCGGGGCATTTGAGCGATATGAAGCCCCATGATATGCGTTTGACCAGGTCAATCCCCCAGCTGGTGGTCATTGCGTAGGCGATGGAGGAATTGAGGAGGAACATGCCCGCGTAGGAGAGCCGCGTGCCTATGGACCCTGTGAGCTTGATGCTCTTGCAGGCGGCGCAGCAGCAGGAGCACCCGAGGGAGGCCAGACACGAGAAGAATTGGCTGGACATGCAGCCTAGAACGACGCCCATTTCCGTTTGGTTCGAATCTGACGTGAAGGAAAGCAGTAGCTGCTAGAGAGAAAAATCCAAGTGTGGGGAGTACTGAACAAAAGAGGGCAGGGCCCCAGCGCCCTCGCTTACCTCACGCCTTCCCTTTCAAGGCTCGCGCCAAGCAGCGGCTCTTCGGTGCTGTGGTTGGTGGGGCATGGACGCTGTGCACGTGACATGTTGGATGCACGCATGCCAGCCAGATGGCCTGGGAGCAAGCACGGCGGCTTTCTGCAGGCGTAAATGCGCAGGGCCTTCTCTGGCTGGGCTTCCAGCCTGGCATTCAATGGGAGCAAGCACGGCGGCTTTCTGCAGGCGTAAATGCGCAGGGCCTTCTCTGGCTGGGCTTCCAGCCTGGCATTCAACGCCCAGGTCCCGGCAGCTGCAGGCACAGCACGGGCCATGCTATGCCTCCGAGCGCCAGTTTCGCTTGGCGGGGCCGCGGAACGAGCAGAGGATCCAGAAAGCAGCACACAGTCCACAGGGGCAGCAATGCAATTGCTGGGCGATCCGCCCCGCTCCCCTCCCTGTTGACAAGCGCCCGCTGCGTGGTTGATAAGACGCAGAGCAGATAAACACACGAGTCACAAGCCACCCGCCCGGAGCATCCAACTGCCAGAAACCTCCACGCCAGCAGCGCAATCTCCTCCGGCCGCCTCTCCTGAAGCGACTGCGATGGCGGTGCGATAAGGGCTGCGTGTCAGACGGACAAGCGCAGTGTGCCGAGCTTCCTTATAAGGCTCCACGTCGGCGTTCTCTCCTCCTCTCTTCTCCACACATACTCACACTCCCCCCCCCCCAATATTTATTTTTCGTCCCCTTTGATTTAGTGTGCAGCAGCAAGGCTCGCTTTTCCTCTCTACTCCATTATTTTTGCTAGCAGCCATCACTTGTAATATCCATCCACTCCCTCTCTACGCATCCCCCGATCCCCACGCACGCGCTTGGCAGCAATAACAACAAAAGAATGATGTTTGGCAACATCAATTCGTCGGGCGCCGTCATCGACGGCCTGCAGCGCGGCGACGCCAGCGATATCCTCTTGCCGAACCAGACCGGGCGTGTCCAGAAGGTAGCCGTGGACATTGGCGGGTCCCTGGCCAAGGTCGTGTACTTGACGACATCCGGCGGGCACGACCAAGGCGGGCGGCTTCACTTCACCGCATTCGAGACAGACAACGTCGAAAAGTGCGTGGCGTTCATACGCACCCTCCTCACCACGCAGACCGTCGAGAAAAGCGAGGATTCAGAGCAGGACACCGAGCCACCGCTGGTCCAAGTGCAGGAAAGCAGCAGCGCCGAGACAAGCGAGGCTGAGTGGGAGAGACCGAATGGCGCAAACGAGGAAGCGAGGGGGCCGGTTATTAGGGCGACGGGCGGCGGCGCGCACAGGTTCCGCGAGCTGCTGGGCAGGGAGCTGGGAGTGAAGATCGAGGTCGAGGACGAGATGGAGAGTCTGACCACCGGGCTGAACTTCCTCATTCGCGAGGTCACGGACGAGGTGTTTACATACTCGGAGAACGCGCCGATGCAGTTCGAGAACCCCACCACAGACGAGATGTTTCCCTATATGCTGGTTAACATCGGGTCGGGCGTGAGCATCATCAAGGTCACGGGCGAGGGCCAGCACGAGCGGATCAGCGGGACATCGCTTGGAGGCGGCACCTTGTGGGGGCTCTTGAACCTGCTGACGGGCGTCAGGTCGTTCGACGAGATGCTCGACATGACGAAAACGGGCGACAACACAAAGGTCGACATGATGGTCGGCGATATCTACGGCACCAATTACGACAAGATCGGCCTGAAGGCGACGAATATTGCGGCCACGATGGCGGGCGTGTACCGCAAGTCCCTCGACAAGCAGTTTGACGACGCAGACATTGCCCGGTCGCTGCTGTATATGGTCAGCAACAACATTGGTCAGATCGCATATCTGAATGCGCAGCTGCACGGGATCAAGAGAATCTACTTTGGCGGGTACTTCATTCGCGGCCACCCGCTGACCATGCACACGCTGTCGTATGCCATCAACTTCTGGTCGAAGGGCGAGATGCGTGCGCTGTTCCTCCGCCACGAGGGCTTTTTGGGCGCCACTGGTGCCTTTGTCATGGCGTCGGATCCTGGTGCCTCCCCATGCGTGTCGCCGTCTAGCGGCGCTGGTTTGGCAAGCGACAAGGATGCAGGAGGGAGACGCGTGCGCAGACACAAGGCGTACTCGTTTACCGAGAACTTTTCGATCACAGAGACCATTGCCGACGAGGCGGTTAGCTCGCTGGGCATGCTTGACCGCCAGTCGTCCCAGCTCCTGTCGCTGCCCCAGCTGATCAACACGCAGCAGACACCATACCAGCCAGACACCGTGGATCTGTCAAAGGATCTGAAGCAGCAGGAGTACTGGATCTCCGCCATGGAGAAGAACACCCACGGGCTGCTGGATTTGGCGGAGAACGGCACGCTGTCGTGTGGCCGGGATACCAGAGTCAAGATGGAGAGCTTCGTGGCGCTGTACCTGAAGCACTTGAGGAGGCTGCGCGAGCGCCCGCACGCATACGGGCCGATGTCTGTGCGCACGCTGCTGGGGCTGCGCGAGCAGTGCCTGCACGAGGTGGGGCTGGAGGACATTTTTGCGTCGGTCAAGAGGCGAGAGACTGACGATGCACTCGAAGCGCTGCCAAACGCCATTGCGCAGACCGATGCCATCAGCGACGAGCACGAGAGGCTGCGCACCCTGCTGCACAACGTGCTGGCTGGCAACATGTTCGACTGGGGCTCGACGTCGCTGAGAGACATGCTGGCCGACGGCAACCTGAACTTTGACCAGGCGAGAGACAAGGTCAACCGCCCTAGCCGCTTCAACAACGCAGACGAGTTTATCGGCCCGCTGCTAAACGGCGAGCGGCAGGGGTACCAGAGGGCGGTTATCTTTGTGGACAACAGCGGCGCCGACGTGTGTCTGGGCGTTCTCCCGCTTGCAAGATACCTTGTGGCCACCAACACGCACGTCGTATTGGCTGCCAACTCGAGGCCGGCCTTGAACGATGTGACCGAGCGCGAGCTGGCCGACATCGTCAGGCGCGCAGCCAAGCTGGACTCGATCATATCGATGGCCGTCAGCGAAAGGAGGCTGGAGGTCTGCGGGACGGGAAGCGGTGGGCCGTGCTTGGATCTGAGGAAGCTGGACGAGCGGCTGGTTAGACACTGCCAGGGCGCAGACCTGATGGTTATCGTGGGAATGGGCAGGGCGATTCACTCGAACTACCGCGCGAGGTTTACGTGCGACTCGCTGAAGCTGGCCGTGTTCAAGAACCAGATGGCCGCGGATGCTGCGAACGCCGAGATCTACGACGCCCTGTGCCTGTACGCCCCCAAAGCCGCCAGGTGAGCATATTGTGCGCCCTAGAGTGGTCTGCTGGGAGGCGCCCATTGTGGAGACAATGTGGTAGTAGGAGAGTCAGTGCTATTTCGTTTTTCCTCTTCTTCTTCTTGCACTTTCGATACCACATTAAGCTCGCCCAGAAGCGCAGATGGAGGTTGAGAAGAAGGGCAGCACCCTACTGCTCTTTGGCGCGCGTGACTCTGCGGGCTCCCCGTTGCTTGGGGAGAGGGGAGCATCACAGTATGAAGGCAGTAGCGGCGGTGGCAGTAGCTGCACAGAGCAGCAGGCCGCGAGGAGACGTCATCCTCATCGGCCGGCCGGTGAGAGGCGGTCCCGGCGCATACGTGGTTTGACGTGCATCATGTATGCTTTTCCGTCATCATGTTCCGTGCTGCAGCGACAATCGCCGCTAGTGCTGCTCAGGGCCTGCTGATTTCTTTGGGCAAATGTGCGGGCGTATAGTGCAAAGCGCATACGTGCAGTGGCTTCCATGATGAACAGCACTGGTGCCCAGTTGAGTTTGTTTACCTCCCGCTTTCTGCTCCCCTGCGGCGCATAGTGCCTGGTTGTGTGGCGGGGCGGAAGCGCATGCGGATCCAGGACTGGGATGGGCGCTCTTGGTGGTGGGGGGGAATGGGAAAAGGCGCTTTTCTGGGCAGAGCTCCCTGAGCGTGTGGGTCCGGGGAAGACAGCAGGCGGAGCGCAGGCGGAGCGCAGGCGGAGCGCAGGCAGTGCCCACCAGAAAAGTTTTGTGCGCTGCCTTCCACAGGCCGTGGTGCCAGCCAATCTATCCCACCCCGCCTCGTCTCTGCGGGGTCGTGGCTACTGAATCTAGTCTTGACCGCCTCCGCAGCGGCGCCTGCTGCCCCCGCACAGCCTCCCCTGCCTGCGCACATGCCCCCTCATACTGCCGCTCGGAGGGAGAGGGCGGGCTATCCTGGCTTCTTGGGAGCGAGCAGCAGGCTCGCAGTGGCAAATAGAGTTTGGGCCTGCTCGCTCGCTCTGGCGCACGCAGCCTGCCAGCCGAGCGAAGTCCGGGCCTGGAAACCACTCGCCATCGACGATTGGCTGCATTTGGCCCCCACCCACCGCCCCCAGGAGCCTGCGTGCAGAGTAAACACGAGCGTGCTTTGGCAAGCTCTGAAACAGCAGCAGAAGGGTGCTTTGTCTTTTCTTCTCTCTCTGTCCCAACTCCCAACTTGCCTTTGAGCCTTGCTCTTCTCCCTTTCTCCCTAGTATACCGTGACAGCCCCCCTTCTTTTCGTTTCCCTTTCGTTGCACCCAATTTGGCTCACAGGCAGTCCCAATTTCCCGCCCGCTACAACTCCAAACCACACCTAAAACAAAGCTGTACTAGTATACCCCCTCTTTCCTGTTTCCCTTTCTGCTGTGGTCCTTCATTCAATTTGCACATTCCCTTCTGCAGTTCCCCCAACGGGTGTGCCGCCCTTGTCTTTTTCTTTTGCTTTTGCGTCTGCTCTTGCTTTTGAAAAATGTTGGCCACTGGTCAGAAACAGCGGCTGCAGGATGCAACTGGAGAATCTTCTCAGCAAGGCCGAATGTCTCGTCGTCGCTCGGCCAGCGACATGGGTCGAGCAGCCACACACAGCGCTCAGGACGCCAGCCTGGACAGCCCCACGGAGGCAGAGGGTGCCAAGCATAGCGCTCCGGCTGCTCCGAGACCCGATTCGAATGCATCCTCCGAAACCCCCGAATCGTGGCTCAACGAGGAGCTCGAGGCTGTCGGCGAGCTGAAACGCGGCGCCATAGCCGCAAGGTTTCCAGAGGAGTTCAATGTAGACTCGGATTTCCTCAATGGTGCGTCCAATGTCTGGCTGCCCGCTCGCCTGCACCCCGAAATTGCGCCCGGAGAGTTCCAAGAGTGGCTGAAGAAGCACGGCAGCCAGCTGAGCAAGATGGAGGACAGCGTGAATCGGCGCAAGTCCATCCTGAGCTACTCGTACAACACCGACGACGACAGCTCGCCCGACTCGCCCGGCCCTGATGGCGCAGGCATGGGGTTTGGGTTTGATTTTGGCGGCCAAAGGATGCATGGCCAGGGCGTGCGAAGAAGGAATACAACGGGGCTGGTGAGGAGGAAGACGTTCATCGAGCGGGTCACGGAGGAAGACAAGGATGAGGCGCCCTTCCTGGTCCAGACCATACAAAAGTCGTCGCTCAAGAGGAGCAAGCTGGCAAACAAGAGGAGAGACTCGACAGCGAGCACGATGTCTGGAAGGAGAAGGCGAAAACACCACGAGGCCTCTGCACCCAGCGTGTCGTCCCCACTGGCTCCGGCTGTGGCAGATGGCGAGCTGGACGAGGAGCTGTCGCCGACATCGCCCCTGTCTGCCACTGGCCGCGGCCGCTCTGCTGCGCAGCACGAGCCTGCTGGCACGGCGGTGCTGGATCATGCGAGACACGCACATGAACAGCATGGCATGGCGCAGAGGGAGCAAGAAGATGATGGGCTCGGCGGTGGTGTTGGGGGGGAGCCGGCGCCTGACCACCACCGGCACCCAGTGTCGTCTCGCTCTGCTAGCAACTCCATTTCTGGCCAACAGCCACTGACGGCACAGCCACCGCTCGTGAATGCGTCCCCAGCGTCTGCTGGTGGTGGCGCACATGGCCCGCCACCTGGCATTAATACGGATGCCAATGCGAACAAGCGTCTGTCGACCGCGGAGATTCTCAGGCAGGTCACTGCTGCTGTGGAGGACTTTGGCTTTGACGACTTTAAGCTCGATGAGCTTGGCGGATACAATGGTGGTCGCAGTAGCAGCAGCATGTCGCTGCCATCCGCTCCGTCTGCCAACCAGCACCAGCACCAGCACCAGAACCAGCACCAGAACCAGCACCAGAACCAACAAAGCCTCCCGCCCCTTATGCCCAGCTACCAGCCGCCGCCCGTTCCTGCAAGCCCTGCTGCTGGCAAGCATCTGCAGAAACCGGCACCGTCGGGACCGCTCCCGCACATTCCTCAGCAGCAGGCACAGCAGCAGCAGCAGGCACAGCAGCAGCAGCAACATCAGGCACATGAGGCAGAAGCGCCGCTGCCAACCGAGCGCAAGACTGTTACGCATAAAAAGTCGGGCTCCTGGTGGCAGTGGGGCAGGGACGACCAGCATCAGCAGCAAAGCGAGAGCGAAAAGGATCGGCAGACAGCCACTGGTGCCTCGCTTAATAACAACAGCGGCGCTGGCTCGGCATCAACTGGGGCTGGCGCGGCGGATACCATGATGATGCAGCGGTCCAGGAGCAGTGATGCTCGGAATAACGAAATAGGCTCGCAGCAGCACCAGCAGCCAATGGCGGGCTCCGTGGCACCCCAGATCCACCACTCACAAACGGCTCCTCTTCCGCAAGTGCCGTCGGCCACAGCCATGGGTAGCAGCAGTCGGAATGGCGCCCACTCCCCTCAGCAGCAGCACAGTGCGCACGAGTCCTCTGCTTCCCCGTCTGCCTCGACCTCGTCAAGAAAAGCCAAGCTGCCGTCGCCGATTTCATTCTTGAGATTCAACAAGAAGAACAAGAAGGACCGCAAGGCCAATGAGGAACAGCAGCA